>CM066313.1:13317636-13433843 GCA_033807775.1 Saussurea involucrata
TCAGAGACAATTGAAACTGGCACTCCGTGCCTGGCTACAATCTCTCGCATGAAGATCTCTGCGAGCTTCTCCGCCGAGGAGCTCTCCTTGATGGCCAAAAAGTGAGCACTCTTCGTCAGACGATCGACAATCACCCATATAGCATCATTCCCACGGGGTGTCCTTGGGAGTTTAGTAATGAGATCCATCGTGATCTGTTCCCATTTCCACACCGGAATCTCTAAAGGCTGTAACTTCCCATGCGGCCGCTGGTGCTCAGCCTTGACTTTCCGACAAGTCAAGCATTCTTCTACATACTTGGCGACATCCCGCTTCATGCAGGGCCACCAATAATCCTCCCGCAGATCGCGGTACATCTTTGTAGCTCTAGGATGAATGGAAAACTTGGACTTATGCGCCTCGTTCATCAATGTCTGTCGGTTCCCACCAGTGAAAGGAACCCAAACTCGACTATACCGTGTCAATAGACCTCGACTGTCACGGGCAAAATTCGGAATTTCACCCGAAACTCTCTCGTGTTTGGCATTCTCGTCCAAAATCGCCACTTCTTGAGCTTTACCTATTGACTCAAGGAGAGGTGCGGCCAATGTTAACCGCTGACACAAACCCCGAAGTGGCTCACCAACCGGATGTCGACTAAGTGCGTCCGCAACAACATTCGCTTTACCCGGGTGGTAAAGTATCTCACAATCATAATCTTTGACTACAACGAGCCACCTCCTCTGTCGCATATTGAGGTTTTGCTGGTCCATCAAATATTTGAGGCTTTTATGGTCAGTGTATATCGTACACTTGACGCCATACAAGTAATGCCTCCAAATCTTGAGTGCAAACACCACTGCTCCCAACTCTAGGTCATGTGTCGGGTAGTTCGCCTCATGAGGCTTCAACTGCCTCGAAGCGTAAGCTATAACCTTGTCGCGCTGCATGAGCACGGCGCCCAACCCCTGGTGAGAAGCGTCACAATACACCACCAGATACTCCATACCCTCGGGCAAGGTCAACACCGGAGCCTCGCATAAACGTCTGCGTAGCTCCTCAAAAGCCTTCTGTTGCTCTTCACCCCAACTAAAAGCCGCAAATTTCTTCGTCAATCGGGTCATAGGTAATGCAATCTTGGAGAAATCCTGAATAAATCTCCGATAGTATCCGGCTAACCCAAGAAAACTCCGTACTTCAGTGGGAGTCTTCGGCACCTCCCACCGCATTATTGCGGTAATCTTGGCCGGATCGACCATAATACCCTTCTGGTTCACAACATGTCCTAGGAATTGGACCTCTCGTAACCAGAATTCACACTTGGAGAACTTGGCATAAAGCTTCTCCCGCCTCAAAATCTCCAAAACTTCTCGCAAATGCGTCTCGTGTTCTTCCTTCGACTTCGAATACACAAGAATATCGTCGATGAACACAATCACCGACCGATCCAGCTTCGGGCTACACACCCTGTTCATAAGGTCCATGAACGCTGCTGGTGCATTGGTGAGCCCGAAAGGCATCACCACAAACTCGTAATGGCCATAACGTGTACGAAATGCCGTCTTCTCCGTATCCTCACTTCTCACCCCGCATCTGATGATACCCCGACCTCAAATCAATCTTAGAGAACCAGGAGGCTCCCTGTAGCTGGTCGAACAAGTCATCGATCCTTGGCAGAGGATAACGGTTCTTCACCGTAAGCTTATTCAACTCACGGTAGTCTATACACATCCGTTGGGACCCGTCATTCTTCTTCACAAATAGAATCGGGGCTCCCTACGGTGAACAACTCGGCTTGATGAACTCCTTTTCGAGAAGTTCCTGTAACTGGGTGTACAACTCCTTCATTTCCGGTAGAGTCAGACGATAAGGTGCCTTAGCCACCGGAGCAGCACCCGGGACCAAGTCAATGCGGAACTCCACCTGTCGCTCGGGGGGTATCCCCGGTAAATCATCGGGAAATACGTCAGCAAACTCCCGTACAACTGGCACATCCTCCGTAGTCTTCTTCTCTCCGTCGTCGCGCGTGTCTATCACATACGCTAAATATCCCTAGCCACTGTGCTGTAAGTACCTCCGAGCCCTCGCAGCCGAACATATCGCTGAGGTCCGCCTGGGCGAGTCGCCCTGAACTAGCAGTCCTCCCCCGCTTGGGGTTCGAACCCGTACTTGTTTGCGACGACAAACAATCTCTGCATCGAAAGCATCCATCCAGTCCATGCCCACAATCACGCACAACTCACGCATAGCGATCGGAATCAAATCAATAGGGAATCTCACACCAGAGATTTCCAAAGTACACCCGCGATACACGTCGGTAACTGTCAAGGTCCTATCATCAGCAACCTCAACCACAAGTGGACAGCCTAATCGTCCTACACTACCGCTCAAACACTCAATAAAAGTGTGAGACACGAAAGAATGAGTAGCCCCGCTATCAAACATCACCACAGCAGGCACCGAGTTAACTAAGAACGTACCTGATCATACACTTTAAGCAGAATGTAACTACATATAAAAACAATAATAAAAAAAATCAAGTGATGAAACATACCTGTCACCACTTTGGGCGTAGCCTGTGCCTCATCCACCTTCAGTTGATGAACTCTACCTCGGGCCGCCTCGGTTCCAGCCTGACCCACACGACCATCAGTAATACGCAAAGGAGCAGCCGCAGGAGCTTTCTGTGCCCCACCCCCATCAGTAACTCTCAGATTCGGGCAGTTGGCCTTCACGTGACCCGTCTGTTTGCAGTTAAAACAGACCATCAGTGGTACCCTGCAATCACGACCGTAGTGTCCCACCTCGCCGCACTTGAAACATTTATCATCTCTCCTTCCGCTACTATCCATGGGTTTGAACCCACCGCTCCTTTGACCCGAGCGTGAGTCCGAAAACCTCGTTTTCTTTGGAACAGCCGATACTGGTGCCACGGCCTGCACCACTTTCCTCTTCTTAGCCTGTGTCTCTAACTCAAGTTCCCGTCTCCGGGCATCCTCCACCATCGCAGCAAGCGTAGCATACTGCGCAGTACTCACGAATTCCCTAATCTCGGTACGTAAGATATCCTTGTACCGCGTCATCTTCATGTCCTCAGAAGCAGCATATTAGGGACAGAATAGTGCCATCTCCGTGAACTTTCGGTTCATCTCCTTCACGGTCTCCGTAGTCTGTGTGAGCTCTAAGAATTCTTTAGCAATCCTCTCCATCTCCACTGGAGGCACATACTCTGCACGAAAACGTACGACGAACTCCTCCCAGGTCAAAGTAGTGCGCTCATTAGGCGTCAAAGCAGTAGCACACCAGTCTTTCGCTCCGTCTCGCAACAGATTCACCGCGAAGCGAACCTTCAGGTTCTCAGGACAGCCACTGGTAAGGAATGCGAACTCCATATCCAAGATCCAGCGCATACTGATAATCGGGTTCGAGTCTCCCTTGAACTCAGGAGGAGAACAAGCTGAGAGATCCCGATACTGAAACTCCCTCGCTCGGGGCTGCCCTACCACATGGGGTGGAATCGCCGCGATGCGCTCCTCCATCAACACTACTACCTCATCATGAATGGCGGTGATAATCTCGGGAATCGCCTCCCCAATAGCATGCGTCACCTCAGCCGCAATCATCTCACGTATCTGCTAGGCAGTAAATCCCGTACCAGCATTTGGTTCAGCATTGTTGTTCCTCCTTGTGATGGCCATTCTGGGTAGATATTACCACGAGTTATTAGCACACATTAAATCCTGCTAACTACACTCACGCTCAACTCCTCGGATTCCCCGTGACTTTCCTCGACCCGAGCACGGATCCTGTGCTTTAGATAGTAGGAGCTCTACTACTATCTTCCACACCTATCCCTACTCGTTTCGAGTCCCATCCCGGAGTGCCCAAGTAGTTTCTTGCCGATAGTTCTAACCCATATGCCCGTACCAGCATATGTCAACACTCTTCCTAGTTCACTAGGAATTTCACCCCATCCCACTACCCTTGCTATGACGAAATCCCCACTAGTCATGACGAGTCGCCTCGCGAATGCACAGTCGCATACAGTGTGTAATCAGATAGACATTCAAATAAGAGATTCTATCCCACAACGGTTAGACTCAAACAAGAGCTGCGCAATAGAACTAAATCAAGCATTCTAAGGCTATTTGATTCCTACTGCATACCACTTAAAAGGCATTCACTTAACAACCTATCAGGACTAGCATGAATTCCTACTAGCAAGTAATAATCATGCAGTACAGTGTAATAAGCACCAGGCAATCTAGCATACATACTCCTATGTTCTAGAAAGCAATAAATTACACTAAGTACTCTACCTTTTCCCTTGGCATCGGCTGAATGTACACACTGCGCCTTCGATCACCGTTTCTAAAACGTACTTTTCCTTTCTTTTATTTCTCAAAATTTTGAAAGAAAAATCCCGAGCCGCAAACTTGAGTTCAAACACACCTAAATGCGTTTGATTCGCTCAAGCTGGGCTCTGATACCAAGTTGTAACGTCCCAAAAAATACAATAAAATTTAACTTTTAAAAATACCATTTTAATTAAATAAACGACAAGTGTTTAAATCCAAATAAACGTTTTATCCAAAACCTCGTTAAGTTGAACAACCAACTCAATTTAAAACAGCGGAAAATAGAATACTTCTAAACATAGTGTCTCAAAATAAATAACGGTGAAAGTCTCCTCAACGCGCCAGTGTGTATCGTCACGCCTTACTGTCACTCGTACCTGAAACAGTAATTTATAGGGAAAGGGTAAGCACGAAGCTTAGTGAATTCAAACACATACATAGAATAGTTATCATATAGACACTACTCCTATCAGCAGATAGGCATAGGCAACCCATACATACTAGTATAAAAATTTATCATAAACAATTATACTCATGCAAGAACATCTATGTATGTACCCATCGGTCTACCCGAATTCATACAACACCCGTACAGGTATCCCTCGGTCTCCCCGAGATCATATGACACCCGTGTACGTATTCCTCGGTATCCCTGAGTCCTCGATCTCCCCTAGTTTTATACATCATACATCCAAAGTCGTATACTAGACACTAACACGGCCTAGCACTACACACAAATAAATCAGCTAATACACACACGAACTACAACAGTGCACATATAATCCCTATCCTACGCAGTGAGTGAACTTACCTCGAAAAGCAATACAGAACTCCACGGACAGCAACAAGAACCCGCCAACACCAACTCACTTCTTTCCGCCTAAAGAAGTGTTATAAAGGGTCAATACGTAGCCCCAACACGAAATTACAACTACAAGACTAAAATGTGCATTTTCCGGTTTTTGGTCTAAAACTGCAGGTCTGTTCGTGACCTGTTTAGCCCCCCTTAAACTCATCAAACCATAAATATAAACCCATAAACAGAAAGTTCTATGTCCTAGCTTTCCAGGGACATATCGCACGCGCTCATCCGAGGTTCCTACTATTTTATATGAATTTTCTAAGACCGACTATCCAAACTGTGAATTTCGGACCAGCCTATACTAATTGCCAATTTGGCCCTAGCTAGAGACCTTATTAAATTTGCTGTAAAACATAAGAAACATACAAGACACGATTTGTGAGATTTGGGCACTGGTTTCACCTCAATCCGAGTTTCCTAGATTTTTCTATGGATTTTACAAAACAGGGACAGATTTGGCGTTTTCACATAAAATGATAACTTTGGTTCGATTTAGAGTTTAGGCATTTAGGATTAGGATTAGGGTTTAGGCATCTAATGGCTGGGCTAAATAAACACCACCCACTGCCATCTCAGGCAGTGGTGGATGGTGGCGGCGTGTAGGCGGCAGCCACCACCTACGGTGGGGGTGGTTTGGTAATAAACCCTCGGCGCGGCGAAAAGAGCGTTACCACCAATAACTCGGCCATTCACACCCACTCACACCCTAAAGGCAGCATCAAACACACACGTTGCAACCACCGAATGGTGGTGCACGGCGGTGGCACACCGACTGCAGCCAGGCTGCGGCGGCGGTGATGGTTCGACGGCGACGAACAAGAAAACAAAGAGAAAAGAGAAAACTTACCTCTCGATAAAAACGCAGCAGCAACCACGACGAAAACCCGACTCCCTTCTCTTCCCGATCGTCTCTCTCTCCCTCTCTCTCTCTCTCTCTCTCTCTCTCTCTCGATGCTTCTCCCTCTCGCCGGCAGCCGTTAGCGGCGGCGGTGCTGGTGATCTCGCGGTGGTTCGGCGGTGACAGCAAAAGAAAAGGGAAACGATGGGAACGGCTAGGGTTTTGGGGTGTTTCTTGCGTGAAAGGAAAACGACGAGAGGGAAGGGGGGTCGGTTCTTTAAGGGCCGATCCCATGCAAAAATTGATTCAAAATTACATTTTTAGTCCCTGATTTTTAAAGTGAATTCATTTTTATCTATTAAGTTAGGATTTTACCAATTAATCAATTATAACCAAATTAATTCATTTTTGGTCCTTTTCGCCAAAACCCGTTAATAAAAAAAACACTAAGAGAAGGATAAACTGATAAAATAAATCCATACCGGGACACGGGCTTTACAATAGGATCAAAATCAACATCTTGCTCAAGATCGCTTTCAGGATTCGGATTCATATTGAAATAATACGAGATTTGATTGAGAAAGAATTTAGAAATTTGATAGTTTTGATAACCTGGATTTGCGATATATTATCGATAAAGAATCAAGAGAAATCAATGATAGAATTACCATAAAACCGAATTTGATTTGTTAGAATCGTTAACGGAATCGAGATCATATATTGTCGACCTGACTTCCGTTGTCGTCATATAGGCCACGGTTATTTTACAACCCAGGAAAATTTTATGACCCCATGCAACCATCATCTAAACCATTAATTTAGCGTGTTGCATATGGATCCTCATTGATTCTCTAAATGAATTTACATGATTTCGTCAAATTTCTGCAGTAGACGATGCACATAACGGTTCATGCGATGTATCGAATGAAGTCGGTACTTTCATGAAACAATATGCATTCCATGTTAGTGTATGCATTTAATGAAATACTATGCATGAAACCAGTAATCATTGATGCAATCCAATAATCAATCTATTATTTACATAATGAATGAGCTAAATGAATGGTTTAGATGAAGGTTGCACAAGGTTGTACCATTTTAATGAGTTGCAAAATAAACCACCCTATACATATATACAGGGGCCTTTTTTTGAAAACCTACGAAATTGTGATAACCTTGAAAACTAGTGTATCATGTGCTATTTCATATGATTTTTTTGCATCTAAGACTAGGATTTAAAAGATTAATTAACACATATTTATTTCACAATGTGTTTGCTTCACATGTACTCAGTTCACAATGCGCACTTTATTTACGTGTTTGTGAAACAAAAAGTACACATAAAAAAGTTTCACATTATGAAACAAATACATATGAAACGATCGGGTACTATTTATTCAATGTTTGTTCAATTACTCTTTTACCCACAAACGCAATGTAGGCATTGGGTTCGACAATAATGATATCCCCCAACATACCAAAACTAGCTGTCACCCCACCGGTAAATTGCTTGAGCTATTAACATAATACTTGTTTTTTGTCTATGTGGAATGTTATCCCATATTTCTATTCCCGTTTTCTGGTAGTCTTTTTTATTTTAAATTTTTGATTTATAACTTCTAATTCTGACTTAAACAAATATATGTTACTCCATATATTAAATATTACCCTTACATGAGAAAAAAATCATGTGAAAGTGAAACAAAACAGTAAGGTAGAAGTTCTCACCGATCTCACAAATTTTGAAGTTATCAAATGATTAGCCCCCCATATATATATATATATATATATATATATATATATAGAGAGAGAGAGAGAGAGAGAGAGGTCGGTACTCCTTCCGGTAGGAAATGGCTTCTCACCGGTCACATATTTCTTCCGAATACCGAAGATGATCTCGAATCTTCGTAAAGCATGTCGGTACTCCTTCCGGTAGGAAATGGCTTCAATCACTTGGTTGATCAGGTCCTTTTCTTTATATTTGAGCTTCACCTCTCCACTTGCATCCATATGAAGCTTGCTCTCCAGGTGAACCAAAATCATCTTCAAAGTACCATCACAGAACTTGTTGATTTCAATTACTCTCATGAATCTCTTCTTTGAGTCAGTATCAAGGTAGACAACCTCGAGCTCAGGCTTTTTCAGTATGGTGTCGGCAGGGATACCTTGAATATCAAGCAGGCGTCTGTTTGGTCTTCTGAGGTTCACATGAGCTTGATGAGATTCCAAGGCCATCTGGAAATCGGTAATGTATGAGAACTTCAGGATATTTCTCATAAATTTCTTCACACTCTGGTAAGCGACGTCGTATTCAATCTTCTTCTCTGGGCGGGTGGCTAAGAGGTTGTAAAGGCTTAGGAGATCATCCAGTTTTAGACTCTTGAAGTCAGCCTCAGAGAACACACATTCAGAACCATCAGATCTTAGGACAGTGAATTCAGGATAAAAGACGTTGAACAACTTTTGAGATTCAACCTTTAGCACCTTCATTATCATGTTGTCTGATCTGACAGCACCTGTTTCTCTGTCTTTATTTCTCATAACGTATAGAAACTCGATCTTCTTCAGTGATGGCCAGTCCTCTATCCCGTAAACTTTCTCCAAGTTAATTTTCTGAACATCCCGTACATATAGTTCTTTCCTTAGGCTCTTTAGATACGGAGTCAGGATAGCCACTCTTTCGCCCGTAGCTACATATCTCGGTTCAGTATCAATGACTACTTGATAGATTCTAAGTTCAGCCTCAAGTACTGGATCTCTGGTCTTTCCATCATGAATTACCGGTGCTTGTGGAGCAGAAGTACCTGTACCCGGATCTGTTGTTTCAGGCGGTGGAGGAGCATCATCTTCGGATTCAATATCCATATCCTGATCCCCAGTAGTGTCAAATTCATCGTCCAGAGCTTCAACCAATTCTTCTTTGATTTTAAGGACAGTCGTCTCCGGCTTTTCTTCTGAATCAATATAGATGATGTCAACAAACATATCATCGGCCATCCGCTCTTCCGCCATTCTATTGTCAACAGCCGAAGGCTTTTCAACCCCAGTTATGACATCAGCTAGAACTTCCATTTCAGTATCTTGTTCCTGTACCACATCAGTCGCCGTTCCAGCTTCAGTTGTTCCCGGTTCACTGACTGAACCCCCCTCATTTCATGTACCCGTACCACTTGTTTCTCTGACCCTTGCTCTCTTCTCCCCCTCATGAAGATCAGGATCATCCTGATCATCATGTCTTCGTTTATCTGAGGCTTGAGCTTGCACACCACACGCCTGTTCGACGACGGTGATTCGCGTGGCTAGAGATTGGTAGCCGACAACAATAGCTTTGGTCATGTCTTGAATAGACGCGTTCAAGGCTAGATATTCAGCGCTCGAGGATGTTGAGGCTTGTGGTTGGGTTTGAGGTTGGGATTGTTGGCGTAGTAATCCAACAAGATCTACCTCTTCAGCAGTATTGGAATCGCCTTGGGCTAGAAGTCGGGCTAACAACTCTGATTTGAGCTGGTCGGTTGGTATTTGGTGTAACGATACTGGTGGTGGTGTTTGTGGATCGGATTCATCGCGAGATGTGTGATCCCAGAATGTCATCAACAATTCAAGTATTAGTGAGAGATCGAGATAGAAACGTCATCCTCATATTAGATGTTAATCATTTTAGTACATGGAAGACTCTCTCTTTCTCTCTAGAATTATGCTCCCTACATTGTGCCACACCTTTACAAATGAGCTCCTAACACCTATTTATAGGGACATACAAGACATAACAAGCTTTACACAAGCTTTACACAAGCTTTACAAAACTTTCTGTAAAGCCCGTACCCCGGTATGTAATTTCTTGCTTTAATTATTTTCTTTCAAGTTTGAATTATCGTAATTTCCGTTAACGAGGTTAGTCGAGTTGGGTCTAATCGTTAAGTATCGAAAATTTTTGGGCAGTTGCGAGAGGTTGGTAAGTTGAGGGGCTATATGTGTTAAAGGCCAACCCCACCCCCCTCATGGGTTCGGCCCATGCAGTAAGTGTCGAGACCATATGTTGTTAGGGGTGGGTGCCGTGAGGAATAAACAAAGAAGAAAGAAACCAAGCAAAACCCTACGACTTCAACTCTTTTCGATTGTTGTCTTGTGATTGCCGGCGAGAGAGAGTGCAGCGAGAGAAGGAGGAGACGCGAGAGAGAGAGAGGAGCCGGACGTCGAGGTTCTTACTGCTGCGTTCTCGATCGAGAGGTAAGTCCCCGTTCCGTTGTTTTCTTCGTTTCGTTGTCGTTTAACCACCACCGTTGCCGTCGCGTGCAGCCATGGCTGCCGCCGTCGTGCGCCTCCAGCCGGTGACTGTGATGGCGGGTCCACAGCCGTGGGGCGTGTGTGTGTGCGCGTGTGTGGGGTGATCGAGTTAGGTTGTAGGTCGTCTCGCCGTTTTATTTGTCAAACCGCCACCGGTGCCGCAGCCGTGGCTGCCGCCGCCGCCGACCACCACTGCCGGAGGTGGCAGTGGGTGGTGCTGAGAATAGTCCAGATGTGGTTGCCTTGACCCGAACCCTAAAAACCTAAACTAATTGCGTAAACCGTTTTTAATAAAGTTATGATTTTATGTGAGCGCTATCATTCTGCCCAGTTTTATTTCATTCATAACTTTTCCGTCGTTGCTCGGATTGAGGCGAATCCGGTGCCCACGGTTCACATTCTGTGCCGGGCACACTTTTCATGTTTTAGCGGAAGTCCGGTTCGGCCTCTAGCTAGGCGTATTTTGGCTGTTTATACAGCATGTCCGGAGTTGTCAGTTTGCGTTCCGTTTTAAAAGTCACAGTTTCTACCATTGTTTTGGGAAAGCCATAACTTTTGATAGGAATGTCTTATTGGGGTGTAACCAGTGCCAAAAGTTCCCATTCTGAGTCTAGTAAGTTTCTTATGTTTTGAGGAAAAACCAGTTCGGACTGTAGCTAGTGTCAAACTGCTGTTTCGTAACGAAAGGTGCTGTTTTTCGCTGTGCAGTTAACCAGTTTTGTAAAATCCATAATAAATTGTAGAAAAATCGTTAGGCGGTGTATAATATGTCCTTGGAACCCTAACTCAGAGCACTTTCTGGTTATGTAATTTAATTGAGGATTTTCTGGGTTTATGGAGGTCGGAACAGGTCCCGAACAGACCTGTTTGGTTAGACCGAAAAGTCGTTTTAGTGACGATTTAAGGGTGCGTCGTGTTTTAGGGTCCGGGTCTCGTGTTAATACATTTTAACGATTGTTTAGGTGTTGGGAAGTGATCTTGGAATTGTGAAGCTTGAATTATTGTTTGTGAGCTAGGCGCGCTTACGAGGTGAGTTCTCTCACTATAACTAATGTCGGTTATTTTTACATTACGATTTGTACGTGTGTGGTAGTTTTAATTGTTTGTGATGCGGGACTAAATAGTGGGGTGTCTAGTCGGACCTTTATTGTTATGACTACGCGGGTGGCGTAGGAGTTCGCTGGGACCGAAGGTTGTACACGCGGGTGGCGTAGGAACCCGGGGGAGCCGGGTAATGCTTGCACGGTTATCGTGTGGTCGGGTGGACCAACTTATGCCTTTGGGTGGGATGGTGTAGGTATGCATGTTTATGATTTGTTCGTAGACTTGTATGCTGTTTATGTGCAATTATCTGTTTAGAGGTGGTGTGGGAATAACTGTGTTATTTATGGTGTCTGAATTCACTAAGCTTCGTGCTTACCCTTTCCCAATAAAATTGTGGTTTCAGGTACGAGTGGCTCCAAGGCGTGACGAGTACACACTGGCGCGTGGGAAGAGTTGATTACTTTTATGATTTTGATTTTTGACATTTATTCCGCTGTTTATTGTTCGTGAGAATATTAATTACGAGTTTGCAAATGAAATGATTGAATTATTAAATGAGTTTTTATTAATGAAATGTTACTTTAAAAATTTTGAATTCCTTGTAATTTTTGGGACGTTACAACTTGGTATCAGAGCACGGCTTGAGTGAATCAAACGTATTTCGGTGTGTTTGATCTCAAGTTTGCGGCTATAAAATTTTCTTTAATGTTTTTGGGAAATAAAAAGAAGGAAAAATCCGTTGGAGGAACGGTGATCGAGGGTGCAGTGTGTACAGTCAGCCGGAGCCAAAGGGGGAAGGTACATTACTTAGTGTTGTATTGCTTTCTAGATCATAGGGTATGCATGCTAGATTGCCTGTTGTTGACACTATGATGTATGCTGTACTGCTTGCTATTAGGAATTTATGCTAATTATGATAGGTTACTAAGTGGATGCCCTCTAGGTTGTATGCAGTAAGAGATTTATAGCCTTAGAATATTTGATTTAGTTCTATTGTGCAGCTCTTGTCTGAGTCCAACCGTTCTAGGATAGAATCTTGTATTCGAATGTCTATTTGTTTCGCACTGCATATGATCGGGTATTCGCGAGGCCACTCGTTATGATTAGTGGGGATTCGGTTGTAGCAAGGGTAGTGGTTGGGATGGAATTCCTAGGGAGCTAGGAAGAGTGAGTACGTACGCCGGTGCGGCATATGTGTATAGTTTTGGCGAGAAACTACTTGGACCCCTTGGGATGGAGCCTGGAACGGGCGATGATAGGTGTGGATGGTAGTAGTAGAGCTCCTACTACCGGAAGCACAGGATCAATGCTCGAGTCGGGGAAGTCACGAGGAATCCAAGGAGTTGAGCGGGAGTGTTGTTAGTATGAGTTATAATGTGCTAATAACTCAATGTAAATTCTTTTCCTAGAATGGCCATCACTAGAAGAAACAACACGGCTGAGCGGCGGGCTGAGGCGGGGATCACTGAGGAGCAGATTAGAGAGATGATTGCTGCTGAGGTAGCACATGCGATCGGGGAGGCGATCCCCAAGATTATCACTGCCATCCGAGATGAGGTGGTGATTCTGATGGAGGAGCGGATTGCAGCGATTCCACCGCCTGCTGGGGGACAGCCCCGTACTCGAGAGTTTCAGTATCGGGATCTCTCTGCCTGTTCTCCACCTGAGTTCAAGGGAGACCCGAATCCGATCGTCAGTATGCGTTGGATATCCGACATGGAGTGCGCTTTTCTGACCAGTGGCTGCCCGGATAATCTGAAGGTCCGCTTTGCAGTGAACTTACTTCGTGACGGGGCAAAAGATTGGTGTGCCACGGCGTTGACGTTTGCCGAGCGCACTACCTTGACCTGGGAGGAGTTCGTCACTCGTTTTCGTGCCGAGTACGTGCCTCCGGTGGAGATGGAGCGGATTGCTAAGGAGTTTCTGGAGCTCACGCAAACAACCGAGACGGTGAAGGAGATGAATAAGAAGTTCACCGAGATGACATTGTTTTGTCCCCAGTATGCCACCTCGGAGGATATGAAGATGTCTCGGTACAAGGACATGCTGCGTACCGAGATTAGGGAATTCGTAAGCACGGCGCAGTATGCTTCTTTATCAGCGATGATGGACGCGACCCGGAGGAGGGAACTGGAGTTGGAGACCCAAGCAAAGAAGAGAAAGGCAGCACAGACGGTGACGCCAATCTCTACGGTGCCAAAGAAATCGAAGTTCACAGATTCGCGCGCGAGTTCAAGGAGCGGTGGGTTTAAACCCAGGAATGCTAGTGGGAAGTGGACGGATGGATGTTTCAAGTGTGGGCAGTCTGGTCATATCAGCCGAGATTGTAAACTGCCGTTGATGGTCTGCTTTAACTGCAAGCAGACGGGCCACGTGAAGGCCAATTGTCCGAACGCGAGGGCAGCTGATGGGGGTGGTGCACAGAGGGCTCCTGCAAATGCCCCACTGCGCATCACCAACGGTCGAGCGGGTCAGCCGGGGACGGAGGCAACCCGAGGTAGAGTCCACCAGCTGAAGGTGGAAGAGGCGCAGGCGACGCCTAAAGTGGTGACAGGTACATCTAATCACCCTCTTGTTTTATTCTTTCCTTTCTATGCCATGTATTTATATGTTGTTAAAATTGTATGTTAGGTACGTTCCTAGTTAACTCAGTGCCTGCGGTTGTGATGTTTGATAGCGGGGCTACTCATTCGTTTGTGTCTCGTGCGTTTAGCGAGAGTTTGGGTCGAGTAGTAGGAAGGTTAGCGTGTCCTCTTGTGGTTGAGGTGGCGGATAGTAGAACCTTGACGGTCACGGATGTGTATCGGGGATGCACGTTGGAAATCTCGGGCGTGAGATTTCCCATCGATTTAATTCCGATTGCGATGAGGGAGATGTGTGTGATCGTGGGCATGGATTGGATGGATACGTTCGATGCGGAGATTGTTTGTCGTCACAAACAAGTGCGGGTTCGAACCCCAAGTGGGTGAGAACTGTTGGTCCAGGGAGACTCGCCGAGACGGACTTCGGCGATATGTTCAGCTGCGAGAGCTCGGAGATACCTTCAGCATAGTGGGCAGGGATTTCTAGCGTATGTGTTAGATAAGCGCGTTGGGGAAGAGACGAAGACTGCGGAGAATGTGCCAGTCGTACGGGAGTTCGCTGATGTATTTCCCGATGATCTACCGGGGGTACCTCCCGAGCGACAGGTAGAGTTTCGTATCGATTTGATTCCAGGTGCTGCTCCGGTAGCCAAGGCACCTTACCGCCTTGCTCCACCGGAGATGAAGGAGTTGTACACTCAATTGCAGGAGCTTCTTGAAAAGGAGTTCATTAGACCGAGTTGTTCACCGTGGGGATCCCCGATTTTGTTTGTGAAAAAGAAGGACGGGTCCCAGCGAATGTGTATAGATTATCGTGAGTTGAATAAGCTTACGGTCAAGAATCGTTATCCTCTGCCCAGGATTGACGACTTATTCGACCAGCTTCAGGGAGCCTCGTGGTTCTCTAAGATTGATTTGAGGTCGGGATATCACCAGATGCGGGTGAGGGGTGAAGATACAGAGAAAACGGCTTTTCGCACTCGATATGGCCATTATGAGTTTGTGGTGATGCCTTTCGGGCTCACCAATGCACCAGCAGCGTTCATGGATCTTATGAATAGGGTATGTAGCCCAATGTTGGATCGATCGGTGATTGTGTTCATCGACGCTATTCTCGTGTATTCGAAGACGAAAGAAGAGCACGAGATGCATTTGCGGGAAGTATTAGAGGTTTTGAGGCGAGAAAAGCTTTATGCAAAGTTCTCCAAGTGCGAATTCTGGTTACGAGAGGTCCAATTCCTGGGACATGTCGTGAATCGGAACGGTATTATGGTCGATCCAGCCAAGATTTCAGCGGTGATGCGGTGGGAAGTGCCGAAGACTCCCACCGAAGTACGAAGTTTTCTAGGGTTGGCAGGGTATTATCGGAGATTCATCCAAGATTTCTCCAAGAGCGCGTTGCCTATGACCCGTTTGACGAAGAAGTCTGCTGCTTTTAGCTGGGGAGGAGAGCAGCAGAGGGCTTTTGAGGAGCTACGCAGACGATTATGCGAGGCTCCGGTGTTAACCTTGCCCGAGGGCATGGAAGACTTGGTGGTGTACTGTGACGCTTCACACCAAGGTCTGGGTGCCGTGCTTATGCAACGCGGCAAGGTCATAGCCTACGCTTCGAGGCAGCTGAAGCCTCATGAAGCGAACTACCCGACTCATGACCTGGAGTTGGGAGCGGTGGTGTTTGCCCTAGAGATCTGGAGGCATTATTTATATGGCGTTAAGTGTACGATCTACACTGACCATAAGAGCCTCAAATACCTGATGGACCAGCAAAATCTGAATATGCGTCAGAGAAGGTGGCTCGATGTGGTCAAGGATTATGATTGTGAGATACTTTACCACCCTGGTAAAGCAAATGTGGTCGCCGACGCCCTTAGCTGACATCCGGTTGGCGAACCACTGAGGGGTTTGTGTCAGCTATTGACAGTTGTAGCACCTCTTCTTGAATCAATAGGTAGCGCCCAGGAAGTGGAAATTCTGGAAGAGAATGCCAAACGCGAGAGAGTTTCGGGAGAAATCCCGAATTTTGTCCGTGATAGTCGAGGCTTAGTGACTCGGTACGGTAGAGTCTGGGTTCCCTTCACTGGTGGGAACCGACAGATACTGTTGGATGAGGCGCACAAGTCCAAGTTTTTGATTCATCCGGGAGCTACTAAGATGTACAGAGACCTACGAGAAGATTATTGGTGGCCCGGCATGAAGAGGGATGTCGCCAAATGTGTTGAAGTGTGTTTGACCTGTCGAAAGGTCAAAGCAGAGCATCAACGACCGCATGGAAAGTTGCAGCCGTTGGAGATTCCGGTGTGGAAGTGGGAGCAGATTACGATGGATTTCATCACGAAGCTTCCCAAAAACTCAGCTGGGGAATGATACTATCTGGGTAGTTGTGGATCGTCTGACTAAGAGCGCTCATTTCTTGGCCATCAGGGAGAGTTTATCGGCGGAGGAGCTTGCAGAGGTGTTTGTGCGAGAGATTGTGGCCAGGCACGGGGTGCCAGTTTCGATTGTCTCCGACAGGGATACTCGTTTTACCTCCCGGTTTTGGGAGAAGTTTCAGTCAGAGATGGGTACACGGCTACACTTTAGCACGACTTTTCATCCGCAGACGGACGGGCAGAGTGAGCGGACTATTCAGACCCTCGAAGATATGCTTCGAGCCTGTGTTATCGATTTTGGAGGTAGCTGGGATCAGTACTTTCCTCTGGCGGAGTTTTCCTACAACAACAGCTATCACTCTAGTATTGGCATGCCGTCGTACGAGTTGTTGTATGGTAGGAAATGCAGGACGCCCGTTTGTTGGGGCGAGGTTGGCCAGCGGGTGTTAGGGAGCACCGACATCGTACTGAGGACGACTGAGATGATTCAAATGGTTCGGGAGCGGCTAGTTACTGCACAGAGTCGGCAGAAGAGTTACGCCGACAAGAGACGATCAGATCTAGAGTTTCAGGTGGGCGACTATGTGTTGTTGAAGGTTTCGCCCTGGAAAGGGGTGATCCGGTTTCGCAAGCGAGGAAAGTTGGGGCCCCGTTACATTGGACCCTACAAGGTCATTGCGCGAGTGGGAAAGGTAGCTTACCGTTTAGAGTTACCAGATGAGCTGAGTTTGATCCACAACACCTTCCACGTTTCTCAACTACGGAAGTGTGTAGCAGACGAGTCTGCCGTGGTTCCTCTTGAGGACATCCAGATTGACGAAAGACTCAACTACGTGGAGAAACCGATAGCTATCGTTGAGAGAAAGACAAAGACCCTGCGCAACAAGGTCATTGGATTAGTGAAGGTTCAGTGGCAGCACCGGAAGGGTTCGGAGTGGACGTGGGAGCCCGAAGCAGAGATGCGCGAAAACTATCCCGAGTTATTCGCCGGTCTAGACTTCGAGGACGAAGCCTAATCCAAGTGGGGGAGAGTTGTAAAGCCCGTACCCCGGTATGTAATTTCTTGCTTTAATTATTTTCTTTCAAGTTTGAATTATCGTAATTTCCGTTAACGAGGTTAGTCGAGTTGGGTCTAATCGTTAAGTATCGAAAATTTTTGGGCAGTTGCGAGAGGTTGGTAAGTTGAGGGGCTATATGTGTTAAAGGCCAACCCCCCCCCCCCCCCCCCCTCATGGGTTCGGCCCATGCAGTAAGTTTCGAGACCATATGTTGTTAGGGGTGGGTGCCGTGAGGAATAAACAAAGAAGAAAGAAACCAAGCAAAACCCTACGGCTTCAACTCTTTTCGATTGTTGTCTTGTGATTGCCGGCGAGAGAGAGTGCAGCGAGAGAAGGAGGAGACGCGAGAGAGAGAGAGAGAGAGGAGCCGGACGTCGAGGTTCTTGCTTCAGCGTTCTCGATCGAGAGGTAAGTCCCCGTTCCGTTGTTTGCTTCGTTTCGTTGTCGTTTAACCACCACCGTTGCCGTCGCGTGCAGCCATGGCTGCCGCCGGCTGCCGCCGTCGTGCGCCTCCAGCCGGTGATTGTGATGGCGGGTCCACAGCCGTGGGGCGTGTGTGTGTGCGCGTGTGTGGGGTGATCGAGTTAGGTTGTAGGTCGTCTCGCCGTTTTATTTGTCAAACCGCCACCGGTGCCGCAGCCGTGGCTGCCGCCGCCGCCGACCACCACTGCCGGAGGTGGCAGTGGGTGGTGCTGAGAATAGTCCAGCTGTGGTTGCCTTGACCCGAACCCTAAAAACCTAAACTAATTGCGTAAACCGTTTTTAATAAAGTTATGATTTTATATGAGCGCTATCATTCTGCCCAGTATTATTTCATTCATAACTTTTCCGTCGTAGCTCGGATTGAGGCGAATCCGGTGCCCACGGTTCACATTCTGTGCCGGGCACACTTTTCATGTTTTAGCGGAAGTCCGGTTCGGCCTCTAGCTAGGCGTATTTTGGCTGTTTATACAGCAGGTCCGGAGTTGTCAGTTCGCGTTCCGTTTTAAAAGTCACAGTTTCTGCCACTGTTTTGGGAAAGCCATACCTTTTTATAGGAATGTCGTATTGGGGTGTAACCAATGCCAAAGGTTCCCATTCTGAGTCTAGTAAGTTTCTTATGTTTTGCGGAAAAACCAGTTCGGACCGTAGCTAGTGTCAAACTGCTGTTTTGTAACGAAAGGTGCTGTTTTTCGCTGTGCAGTTAACCAGTTTTGTAAAATCCATAATAAATTGTAGAAAAATCATTAGGAGGTGTATAATATGTCCTTGGAACCCTAACTCAGAGCACTTTCTGGTTATATAATTTAATTGAGGATTTTCTGGGTTTATGGAGGTCGGAACAGGTCCCGAACAGACCTGTTTGGTTAGACCGAAAAGTCGTTTTAGTGACGATTTAAGGGTGCGTCGTGTTTTAGGGTCCGGGTCTCGTGTTAATACATTTTAACGATTGTTTAGGTGTTGGGAAGTGATCTTGGAATTGTGAAGCTTGAATTATTGTTTGTGAGCTAGGTGCGCTTACGAGGTGAGTTCTCTCACTATAACTAATGTCGGTTATTTTTACATTACGATTTGTACGTGTGTGGTAGTTTTAATTGTTTGTGATGCGGGACTAAATAGTGGGGTGTCTATTCGGACCTTTATTGTTATGACTACGCAGGTGGCGTAGGAGTTCGGTGGGACCGAAGGTTGTACACGCGGGTGGCGTAGGAACCCGGGGGAGCCGGGTAATGCTTGCACGGTTATCGTGTGGTCGGGTGGACCAACTTATGTCTTTGGGTGGGATGGTGTAGGTATGCATGTTTATGATTTGTTCGTAGACTTGTATGCGGTTTATGTGCAATTATCTGTTTAGAGGTGGTGTGGGAATAACTGTGTTATTTATGGTGTCTGAATTCACTAAGCTTCGTGCTTACCCTTTCCCAATAAAATTGTGGTTTCAGGTACGAGTGGCTCCAAGGCGTGACGAGTACACACTGGCGCGTGGGAAGAGTTGATTACTTTTATGATTTTAAGTTTAGACATTTATTCCGCTGTTTATTGTTCGTGAGAATATTAATTACGAGTTTGCAAATGAAATGATTGAATTATTAAATGAGTTTTTATTAATGAAATGTTACTTTAAAAATTTTAAATTCCTTGTAATTTTTGGGACGTTACACTTTCATATATTTAGTACATTTTTGGTACTAACATTCTCCCCCTAAAATTTTGTAAAGCAAAATCATATCAATCTTCAAAAGCTTTAGCTCCTCTCCCCCTTGATTTTCTTGGAAAACTTTAGCGATGCTTTTTCTTCGAATGAAGTCTAGGCTCCCCCTTGAAAGTTGCTCTTACTCATCATATTTTCAACCTTGAAAAAAATCGGATTCGATGTGTGCCATAACCTCGACTGGATGCACGAGCACATCTTCAAAAAGTAGAAACTCGATCTCGTTCCGATAAGCCCACAAGAAAGATAACGAGAGAGTTTTGAGTCACAAACCGAGTGCAATCACAGTGTATAACAAAGAATCCGTCAATGAACCGCGGGTTGAGTAGGAATTCGGCTTAAGAGCTTGGTTCGGTTTTGCTCGAAGGAGGAAGCGTCATGTAGCATCCATGCTTTATAATCAGTTCCAAGAAAAATGTCCCCCTCCCGAGACTTAGCACGGGGGTTCCGTTAAAACTTCCAGTGAACAGTAACTATCGGACATGTCTTGTATGACTTTGATCAATGAACAGTAACTGTCGTAGGAGTCTTGTACGACTACACCGGTGAACAGTAACTGTCGCATGGGTCTTGTACGACTAGCGTTGATGAACAGTAACTGTCGTATGCCTCTTGTATGACTAGCGTGAAAGATCAGTCGTAGTCGTATGCCACTTGTAAGACTAGCGCACATGAACAGTAGAAGTCGTATGCTTCTTGTACGACTAGACCCAATGAACAGTAACTCTTGTACGCACCTTGTATGACTTGGACCAATTGACCAACTCTCGTATGAAACTCGTACGACTTAGAATTTTGAACAGTAACTGTCGTATAAGAGTCGTGCGACAGTCGTGCATGAACAGTAACTGTCGTATGTGTCTTGTGCGACTAAAATTTGAAGTCGGTCTAATGTTGTACGACAGTTATGAGTTTTAGCTATGTACGACAGTTATGAGTTTTAGTGTCATACGACAGTTATGAATATGATGAACAATTAAGCGTACGACAGTTATGAGTTTATGAAGAACTTTGTTGTCCGACAGTTATGAGTATCATCTTGCAGTTTTCCGTCGAACACTTTTAAGAGCCCAAAAACCTCGATTTCTTGCTGAATTTCACCCTAAATTACTGCAAACAGATCGTTACTTCCAATCGAACAGATCTGTGAGCATCTAACATCAAAACTCCGGTGAAACTAGCAAAATTCCGGCAAATCGCGTTTTTCCGGCAAGGTGGTACTGTTCATCCCCAAAAATCGTATTTCGCACATTTCTTCACTAAATTCGGATCTGATTGTTGCAATCTCTTCATAATCAATGCAGAAAATGATCTGATTGGCTAAAATCAATCCATGCACATCAAAATCTTCTAGATCTAAGATTTTCCCTAAAACTTAAAAAATGTTCAAAATCACTAATTTGTTCACGTTGATCGATTCTGAATATAGGAATGGATCTGGAATCGAACAACGAACAGATCTTTAATAGATCAAGTGATTAGAACACACTTACTTGAAGATCGAACTCCAAAATCTTCAATTTCTTCAAAATTTCGGCACTTTTTCACTTGAATTGTCGAGATCCGATGATCGAATCGAAGAAATGTAACATCCCAAAATTTCAAGAAAATTAAAATTTTTAATTAAACCCTTCATATATGAAAACTCATTAAATAACCCCAACATATTAATTGCAAAATCATAAATGATCCCCAACGCTTCGTTTGCAAACACATAATTAATATCTGTATAATTTACTACCAGCGGAAACAATGTTTAATTATAAAAACCATAAGTCAACCAACTTCCTCGCGCGCCAGTGTGTACTCGTCACGCCTTGGAGCCGCTCGGACCTGCAACCACAGTTTATTGGGAAAGGGTAAGCACGAAGCTTAGTGAATTCAAACACATGCGCAGATAGGAATTATATACACATCACCCCTACCCGCACATAAGCAACAACATCACTGATACATAAAACGAGTAAACATCTACAGGTAATTATGTATCCAACCACCTCAGTACCATCGAGGCCTCGGTCCCACCGAATTGTAATGTAACCAACACCTCAGTACCATCGAGGCCTCGGTCCCACCGAATTGTAATGTAACCAACACCTCAGTACCATCGAGGCCTCGGTCCCACCGAATTGTAATGTAACACATTTATACCAAGCATTCAAACCAATCAAATATTACACACCACAACAACTAGTTCACACCACAAAGACAATAGTACATGTAAACTATTATAACATGCATACAACCCCTAACTACACAGTGAGAGAACTCACCTCAAATGCGCGCCTAGCTTAATCAACACGAATCAAGCTTCACAATTACGGTCACTTTCCAGCACCTAAACGCATGTTAAAACGTGTCAATACGAGACCCGGACCCTATGACACGACACACGCTTAAACCGTCACTAAAACTAATTTCCGTTCTCACAAAACAGGTCTGTTCGGGACCTGTTTCGACCCCCCTTAAATCCATAAAAATCCCAATATTATTTCATGACCAGAAAGTCCTCTGAGTTGGGGTTCCAAGGACATATTATACGCCTCCTAACGATTTTTCTACAATTTATTATGAATTAAATACGAACGGTTACCAAAACTGCCAGTTTTCGGTCCAGCCTGAACAAACAGTCCAAAACAGCCTAGCTACGGGTTTAATCAGACATTCGGCAAAACACGAAAAACCTTCCCAACTCGAATAGGGAACTATGGCCACCAAAATCACCTCAAAACGAGTTACGAGTAAAAAGTTACGGCTTTCGCAAAACCGCGACAGATTCCAGAATTTTCACATGAAATGACGAACCGCAGAACTTGCGACCACTTTTTATCCCAACTCGAGGCCGAACCAGTTTTCCGCTAAAACACAGAAAACGTGCCCGGTCTCGAGCTCGAAGCGTGGGCGCCAGTTTCGGCTCAATCGGAGTTACGACGGAAAAGTTATTGCCGTCACAAAACAGGGGCTGAACCATATTTTCGCATAAAAAGATAACTTTTAACAACGATTTGAACGATTCGACTTAATTGAATAAGTCACGGGTTAAGGGTTCGGTAGAGATTAAGGTCTGGTCACACCACGCGCCACCCACTGCCATCTCCGGCAGTGGCGGTCGCCGGTGGCGACCGGCGGCGGCTCTCCGGCGATGGTTACACACACACACCGACTACCCCACCCTCTCGCACCATCGACCTCGCTCTTTCTCGATCGTCTTTGCAACCCAACAAAACTCACCACTGCATCACCATTTCCGGTGGTGATACCACAGTCGCCGCCTACAGCGGCCAAGGCCGCCGCGACGCGGCTGTCACGGGAGAAAACCGACGAGGAAGACAAGAAAACAAGACCGAGAGAACGGAACTTACCTTCGACGACAAAACGGTGGCGGCAGTGGCTGCGCTCTTCCTCCGGCGTCCTTCCCTCCGGCGATCAGCCTCCCGACTCCCTTCTTCTCGTCGCCGATCTCTCTCTCTAACCCTCTCTCGGTTTCTTCTCTATCTCTCTCTCTCTCGTTCCCTTCTCACCAACGCACAACAAAATACCACGGCCGTAGGGTTAACAAAGGGATTGGGTTTGCTTGGCTTTCACGAAAACAAGAAACGGAAAAGAAAATGGGAAACCGGCCATGGGCCACGACCCATGCAAAACTTCATTCAAAATGCCACAATTAGCCCCTTAAGTTTTAATGCATTTTCAATTTTATTCAAATTAGTTTAGGATTTAACGATTAGCCCCTGAGTATCCATATTTAAACGTTTAAGGTCCTTTCCGACAATCCCGTTAACAACCAATTCGCTTAGAGAAAATTAATAAATAAAAAAAACATAAAATAAACCGTACCGGGACACGGGCTTTACAAGAAATGTCTTCAATTCTGCTCTGATACCACTTGTGATCCCAGAATATCATCAACAATTCAAGTATTAGTGAGAGATCGAGATACAAACGTCATCCTCATATTAGATGTTAATTATTTTAGTACATGGAAGACTCTCTCTTTCTCTCTAGAATTATGCTCCCTACATTGTGCCACACCTTTACAAATGAGCTCCTAACACCTATTTATAGAGACATACAAGACATAACAAGCTTTACACAAGCTTTACAAAACTTTCATATATTTAGTACATTTTTGGTACTAACATTATGGTTGATTCGGAGGAGTTGATGAAGATTCAGCAACGCCTTTTCCTTTTACTGCTCTTTTAACTTAAGCAGATAGGTCACTAACAATCTTCCTCAACTCGTCGGTATGCTTCTTGTAAGTTGTGTCATATGAAGCAAGTGAAGCTCGCAGAACCTCCAAGGTGATGTAGTGCGGATAAGGACCGAGATTCTGAGCCACCTGTGAAATAGTTAATGATGGGAAAATAGATCTAACTCCCGAGGCACATAGGTTCTCGGTTGTCGTGGTAGCTATAGCTACACGGCATGTGTTCACCGCTGGCATGGTGTTAGCAGTGGCAGGACTTCCACCCGGTCCTCGCGAGGCACCAACGAATGGCGGCCTAACTCGGGTTTTCCGGTTGGAGCACAGAAGCTCTCAACTTGGTAGGGTGCCATTATACGTGTCCTAGGAAATGATGTTCGTCTAAATGGTCCTAGACTCGATGTGCGTTGAAGGAAAGTCGGTGGCCGGGGCAGGAGCCTACCTGTTTCAATACCAGCAAACACCGAATGTGTTGCCGATAGACTTTGTGCTAAATCCCATGTGGAAAATGAAACACCGATTTGTTGAGAGACCGATGAGTGGCTTGGTGGGGCTGTGCTATGCATGGCTGGGTCCACCACGGTTGTTTCAATGCGCAACAACGACAAACGCTCGTTGGCAGAAGATATTGCTACTTGGCTTCGATCGGTTTGGGGAGAGTCGGTAGTTAAAACTTTGTCCGACTCTATCACAGCTTCACTCAATTTTTTTCTCCCTCTGTCCTCACCATTAACTACATTTTCCACTTGTACTTCTACTTCTTCGTTTACAGTTGAAGGACCCACGGCGTCAGTAGCAGTGTCGGAGAGTCTGATGTTCCGTGTGGAATCAGCATCGGAACACTCAGTATGAGGTCTCGAACCCATATGCCTTGGAATTAGATGGGCCAGCGGGTCATGATCGGAGTCATCATCGTTGTTATCATCATCAAAAGGTGGAAAGACTGGTACTTCCTCAACATCAGAAGATGATGCAACAGCGGAATAATCGTCGTCAAAGATCTTTACTGGAGGAGGTCGAGGTGGTGGTTGAGCTGGTCGTGAAGAGGATGCATGACCAACAGTCCTTAATCTTCTCCCGACTCTCTTTCTTTTAGGTCTCCTCACCTCTCGTTGTTCAGGAACCCCGTGTTCCTGAACCCCCTCGACATTCTGACCCTCACCTCCTAGTAGGTTTACATCGTGGGGAGGTCCCTCCAGTTCTGGCTGGACCACCAATGCGTTTTCTAACATATACTTCCTAACTACCCAGGACTGTTGGTCAGCATATGCGAGTATGTCTTCTCGGATGACAGCAATGTGAGCAAAATCCACGTGCTTAAGCATCCTTGTGTAATGCATGTACTGGCTTGGGCCTCGTGGAGCATCTGCACGTCGTGGAATCTCATGATTGTCTTCCATAATCTGATGAATCAGAATCTGGAAGAATCTCTGGTATGGCACGAAAGTACAGTCCTTCTTTGGGCGAGCCTTGTCCTCGACTAGCTCGATGAGCTCATTCCAAAGCAGGATAGCATAGTCGATGTTTCGGTTAAATGCAAAGGCATGGAACATCCGTAGGATAGGCGGGTTCGTCTTGTCTAAGCCTGTGTGTTTGGAAGTCATGCAACGGTTAAATATAGAGCATAGTGTGTACCATACTCTTGGAAGATAGTTGCGTCTGAACTGCGAAGAACCGGTGAGAACTTGGTTGTCAGGGTGTTGATATCCAAGACTTCCGATATCAGCGAATAGTTGTTCTTCAGGAACCGGATCCTCAAAGTTCTCGGAATATGGAAGGTTAAGTGCACGGCGGAGTCCTCGTAGAGTGATTCTGGCGTCAAAGTGATCAACTCTGGTCGTGAAATGTGGTGTACGATGAGTTGGATGGAACTGAATTGTACCCCAGAATTGTTGAAGGTATATGGCCGGTACAAGCTCGACTCTGGTAAGCGCGGTTCGTAGTGGATGTCCACGGATGATCTCTATGATTATCTGATAGTCGAATGGAACCACGAGATCCAGATTATGGTTGTTATCTTCAAACCTCATAAATGAACCCCTCAGGTAAATTTCTTCATCCCGCTCACGAGCATTGATGGACGGGTGGGATGAACGATGCGAACGGATGATGGTGTTTTCATCCGAAGAGTTCCCATCATTTTGAGCCATCTGAACCACTTAACAATTTAGAACAGTGCCACAATTGAGTTTTCTTGAAATTGTTTGAAAAAATCCCTAAGTGTTGGGCTTATCGCAACCCACACCAGAAGCTTATCGCAAGCAAAGGGTTATCGCAACGTGAAGTGTGTGACAAGAGGTTATCGCAACGCATTGGTTGCGATAAGATCTTGTCGCAACTCAAGGTTGCGATAAAGATGAACATGACCATTGCGATAGTTTTGAATGTTTGAAGAGGGTTGGTTGCGACAAGTATGAACACCGAATAAGAAACCAAGTGTTCAACCCAGATTTATGCTTTTTCGCTCAAAACATGTTAAGACCTATACTACTAGGCTCGCAATACACTCGACAGTGAACCCTGTGCATTTCTATCTATACAAACACACAAACACATGGATTTTGAGCAGAAAACAAAGAAATCGAACCTAAACCCTAGAAACAGTTGTAAAATGAGATTTAATGGATAAAAATCGACTGAGATTTTGAAGGGTTTACCTCGATGATGATCTGAAACAAATGCACAGAACAGAAACACGAAAAATCCTTCGAAAATCGAGAAGCACAGTAGCAGTTTGAGACAAGTTGGAAAAACCCTCTCTGCTATATATACGATTTTTCAAAAAGTGACACGTGGCAAAGAATGATTGGTCTGACGTTTGACCTGCCACGTGTCAGGTTGTCGCAATGAACAAGTTGCGATAACCTAAAAATCTTATCGCAATAGAGGGTTGCGACAAGATACTGTTCCCCTCGTCTTATCGCATTGCATGGTTGCGATAAGAATTACACATGGTTTCATCGCAACAGAAGGTTGCGATAAAACACTGTTCACCGTGTTACCGCAAGAGAAGGTTGCGATAACAGTGAAACTTGGACATTTTTCAGATAAAAATTTGAAAGATTTTATCACATTAGAAGATGTCCAACTTCCAATTGATTAAGCACTCAAGGTTTTTGAAATATTTTCACTCCCCCTTAAATGATGCAAGTATGTTTTGAAAATTTGATTTTCATCATTTAAGAGTTTGTGGTTAAAACAAATTAGAGAACATACCTTGTGATCGTCAAGTAAGGAGCACATGAAATCAACACTTACAACCTTTGTCAGATATGCACACTCCCCATATTCTTGTGCATACTTCTTATAATGTACTCCCCCTGTGACTATGAACACACCTCATGCAGACACATGTATCATAACAAGAATGTAAAGTGACAAAAAGAATAAAGAATGAAAAACAACAAAGACATGAAAATAAAATATCTTATATTAAGAATAGAATGTGATGAAAATTTGAATGTATCAATCTGTATAGACATAACTAGATTGAAATACACATATTTCCATCCATTATATGATCAATATAGAATATTAAACTTTCATGTTCAATATGCCGAGCTTGGATACTAAGAAATTAAATCGTTTTTCGTCCAAGGCTTTTGTAAAGAGATCAGCAAGTTGAAACTCAGTTGTGACAAAGTATAATTCAATCGTACCTTTTTCGACATGATCTTTAATAAAATGAAACCTGATGTCGATGTGTTTGGTCTTTGTATGTTGGACCGGGTTAGCTGATATTGCAATTGCACTCTTGCTGTCACAGTAAATGGGGATCTTCTCATACTTGAAGTCGTAATCCATCAGTTGAGTCTTCATCCACAGAACCTGTGAACAGCAACTGGCAGCGGCAACATATTCTGTCTCCGCAGTTGATGTTGAAACACAGTTTTGTTTCCTCGAAGACCAACTTACCAGTTTGTCACCCAAAAACTGCACATGACCAGATGTGCTCTTCCGTTCTAGCATACTACCTCCATGATCCGCATCAGAATATGCAGTGAGTTCGAATCCCGTTCCCTTTGGGTACCACAGACCAAGGTACGATGTCCCCTTCAGATATCGAAAGATCGTTTTAACAGCACCAACCTATGATTCTTTTGGTTGTGCCTGAAATCTTGCACATAGACATGTTGAAAACATTATATCTGGACGACTCGCAGTCAGGTACATTAATGAGCCTATCATCCCTCTGTAATTCTTAACATCTACATCTACACCATCTGGATCCGGACCAATTTTAGATCCATGAGCCATAGGTGTACCAATTGAGGTACAGTTTTCCATCTTGAATTTCTTCAAAATGTCAAACACATACTTTGATTGGTTGATGAAGATACCTGTTGAGAATTGCTTGACTTGTAATCCGAGAAAGAAATTAATCTCTCCCATCATACTCATCTGGAATCTAGTCATCATAATTCCCGAAAACCAAGTACATAACCCAGGGTCAGTTGAACCAAAAATAATATCATCAACGTAAATTTGTACCAGAAGGATCTCACCATTTTTGTACAACGTAAAGAGAGTTGTGTCGATTTTACCTTTTCTAAAGCCAACACCAAGTAGGTAGGTAGATAAAATTTTGTACCAGGCTCGAGGGGCTTGCTTGAGACCGTAGAGAGCTTTGTCAAGAATGTAGACGTGATCTGGTTTATATTTGTCCACAAAGCCCTCCGGTTGAGAAACATATACTTCTTCTTTCAAGACACCGTTCAAGAAAGCAGTATTCACGTCCATTTGAAAGACAGTGAAGTTTCTGAAAGCGGCAAATGAAAGAAACATCCGGATTGCCTCTAGGCGAGCTACCGGTGCATACGTCTCGTCGTAATCAATTCCCTCTTGTTGCCTGTACCCTTTCGCTACTAGGTGTGCTTTGTTTCTCACAACAATCCCATCTTTATCTTTCTTATTCTTCAGGACCCACTTTGTACCAATTACCGTTTTACCCTTGGGTCTAGGAACTAGTCGCCACATGTTCAATGCTTCAAAAGAATTCAGCTCATCTTACATGGCTAAGATCCAATCCGGATCTTCTAAGGCTTGTCAAACTGTTGTAGGCTCAACTTGACTTAGAAAGAGCGCGTAAAGGACTTCGTTAGCCGTTGCAGATCTTGTCTTTACAGGTTCGGAGACGTCACCAATGACTTGTTCAATGGGGTGAGTCTTAGTCCATTTTGTAGAATGTGGGAGGAGAGATACAGCATCTTCATTGGGATCCACTAAGGTGGGATCTATATCAAAATTCAACTCTATTGTCAAGGTTGGTTCCGGTTGTGGGGCTGGTTCATTGACAGAAGAGTCAACAGGAACTGCCTCTGGATCTGCTTCAGAAGATGACTCAGGTTGACTTGCAGAGTCCTCACCTTTGGCGTTAAAAGTTGTACCTGACGAAGAAGCACCATTCGTAGATTCACGTTGTGTTGCTTGTGGAGATTCCATATGCGTGTTACTCGAAGACGATGAAGGAGTTGTTGTACCAGTTGTAGGAGTAGTCAGTACCGGTGAAGGCCCTGGCATTGTAGCATGAGTTGGTAGTGTAGCAACATTACTCCTGTTAGTGATAGATGAGGATGGTTTATCACTACCAAAATAACATCATAAAAATATTCAAACAATAAATCAAGACCATTAGGTTTAGAGTTAGAAGTGGAAGCTTGATTCTTGTTTGACGTCCTAGTCACCATTGGACGGATTTGTCCGGATGCTAGGATTCCAGATATTGCGGGTTCTGTACTGTTTTGCACAGAAGCCATCTCTTCAGTTTCGTCGAATCTGACGTTTATGCTTTCCTTCACAGTACTGGAAGACTTGAGATAGACTCTGTATGTTTTTGAAGTGAGCGAGTATCCGATAAAGACGCCCTCAATACCCTTAGGACTGAATTTGTTCAAGTTGTCCTTATCGTTCAGCACAACACACCTGCATCCAAAAACACGAAAGTAGTGTATTACAGGTTTTTTATTATTAATCAGTTCATATGGAGTTTTACCGAACCGTCGATGGATAATAGAACGGTTTTGTGTATAGCATGTCGTCGATACAGCTTCAGCCCACAGAAACAGAGGTAGATCAGCATAAGACAGCATCGTTCTGGCGGCTTCAACAAGTGTGTGGTTTCGTCTTTCAACGACTCCGTTCTGCTGAGTTGTTCTAGCCGCAGAATATTGATGAGATATTCCTAATGACTTAAAGAAATCATCTAGAGTCTTGTTCTTGAACTCTGTCTCGTTGTCTGACCTAACAGTCTGAACTGTTTGTTGACGATTCACTTGAATCTGTTTGATTAACGAGATGATCAAGTCAGGGGTTTCATCTTTTGATCGTAGAAACTTGACCAAGTGTATCTCGAATAATCATCGACAATGACTAACACGTATCGTTTGGCACTGATACTCTGAGTCTTCATCGGACCACAGAGATCCATATGAAGGATTTCCAATGCTTTCTTTGTGCTGGGCTCAGGCTTTGGTGGGTGAGGAGCTCGCTTTATCTTTCCCTTCTCACAAGCAGTACAGAAGTTGTCTTTCTCAAACTGCAGAACTGGTAGACCTATAACTAAATCACCCAACGTTAGCTTTTGAATGTAACGAAAGTTGAGATGAGATAGTCGTCTATGCCATAACCAACTCTTCTCAAATGATGCCTTAGACATCAGACACACGTCATTCATTGGCTTAAGCTTTGATAGGTCAATAGTGTAAAGATTTGACTTTCGCGAACCAACTAGAAGTTCATTTCCTTCGTCGGTTAGAACTGCACACCGTGTCTTCTTGAAATGGACTTCTAGATCTTTATCACAAAATTGACCTATGCTAAACAAGTTATGCCCTAAGCCTTCAACATAATTCACTTTGGTGATCCTGACATTGTCGGTTACTATATCTCTATAACCCAAGATTGGAGAGTACTGATCATTTCCAAATTTAACTCTCCCTCCATCCTTTTCCACAAAGTTGCTCAACAGCTCCTTTCTACCAGTCATGGGTTTTGAGCAACCAGAATCCAAATACCACACATGACGGAGCTGCAAAATGGAGTTCAAACAATTTTAGGTACCCACTGCCAATTGGGTCCTTTTGTGTTAGAAGAATTAACAGGTTGTTGGTTGGCATGTTTCTTTGAAGTGTGGTGGTTATAATATCTATTTGTGTAAAAACGATTGGAACCATAGAAATTATAACCAAACCATGAAGAATAATCAGACTTGCAGATAAAATCATCTACACCACATGAAGAACAACAAATTTGATCATGTGCTAAATTAATCCGTTGTTGCATTGAAGAAATCTTGTAAGGAATAACAAGTTTTTGTTTGTTGGAAGCAACACAATTACTAACAGTAGAAACAAAAGTGTTTTTCTTGGAATGAAAAGCGACATTAGATGATTTTCTCTGGGCCACATCCTGTGTGGACTCCTTTATTCTCCACTCTAACTGCGAGTTGTTTCTTAAATAACGATCTGAAATGGCATCAAAATAAGAATCGTAAGCGTAGGAATTTTGAGCTCGAGAAGATTTAGATGTGCGCTTATTTTTCTTCTTTTTCTTTTTCTTTTCTCAACGGTTTTAGAAGATTTCCCTTCGAAGAAATTTTCCTTGGGTTCCTCTTCCTTGATCAAAAAATCAGAATGATCTGGAAGTTTAGAACCAAAATCAAATTGAACATCTTTTTGTTGTGCTTTCTTACCCTTTCCATCACAAGGAATGTCAATAACACAATCCACCTTAATGTCATCGGAAGAAGAGTTATAGAAGATATCACAAGAGTTTTCATTAACAGGTTGTTTCTCTAGATCAATAGGACCAAAATCATCAAAGTCATCCACGATCATGCTTCTGAAAAGAGTATTGCCCATGAAGGCTTTGCATGAGGAAGCATCTGAATCAGAGGAAGGTTTGCTTGCAAACTCTGTCATAGCTTCAGTGGATAAAGATGACAATTTTCCCATAAGTCTTGAGATTTCATTTTGAAAGTACTCTCTATTAGTCTCAAGATCTTTTCTCTCTTTAATCAAAATGTTTTCTAAATCAGATATTTTCTTTGAAAATATCGCACTTTCAGATTCAAGAGATTTTCTTTCGAACTTAAACCGCTCTCTTTCTTTCTCAATTTGATCTTTTTCAAGAAATAACATTTTCTGAAAATCAGAGACTTGTTTTGAAAGATTCAAGCATCTAAGTTCAAGAGATTTCTTTTCTTCAAAGCTTTTTGTTGACAATTCAGAAACAACCTTTTCAGACTTATCTCTCTTGCTATTTATCAAAACAGTTAACATAACTTCCTTTTCAATATCAAAAGCAAGTTGATCATCATTTCTGATTTCCTCAATTTTGCTTTTAATATTCAACTCAAGATCGACAAGCTTCTGTTCGAGTACCAAAGGAGGGTAATATGTTTTTCCTTCAAAAACGGGTTTTGATACAGTTTCCTTAGGTGGCTCAACAACATAGCTTTGAAAATAGTTATTAGACAAGGTTTGTTTCCCATTCCAAAGCAGTGCCTTCCTATTGGCCGAATCATAATGAAAAGGAAGTTGCATGGTCACAGTTGTCTTTCTTTTAATCTCTTCCTCAACCCCTTGTTCTTCCTCATTAAGCCATTTGATTCTGTATTTGGGTTCTATGGTTAGAAGCTTAAGCCATTGAAACTTGTATAGACAAGGTGCCTTTTTCATAGCATTTTCTAAATAATGAGGATTGTCATATCCCACACCTCATTTCGAGTTGTAATATCTGAAATTCTTTGGAGTGTTTAGGAAAATGGTTTGTTTAGATTGACCAAGTTTGTACAGCTTCGCTTCCAGATCACTTGCCTTTTCAGTCAATTCGTTGTTAATATCTTTATAAGAACGCAACATTTGTTCAAGCTCATTCTTCCTATTTTCAGAAATTCTTACCTTTTCTTCCATTCTTTTTCGGAAATAAGTTCGAGATTGTTCGATCTCAACTCGTTCCTTCTTCAACTCATCATTTAACTTGTTATGGTTAGTGATTGCCTTTCTTTGAGATTCTATTGTCTTATGCGCATTTTTAAGTTTCTCATTTAATTCATCTAGTTTTAATTGGAAGACTTTAAACTGATTATTATAGTGATTAATAGTGCAGAGATCTACCTCATTTATCTCAGGCGCCGCATCAGCATCTGAATCCTCGCCTTCTCTGCTCATCGGGCACATCTTTGCTAAAGCAGCTATCTCCTCCTCAGCTTCATCATCAGTTTGATCCAACCAATACTCTTCCTCCACTAGAAGTGCAATTCCAGACTCCTTCTGCTCTGCCAACATCGCTTTCCTCTTGTAGTAGTCGGAATCCCTTACCTTCGGTTTCCAACACTCTTTGGAGAAATGGCCGGACTTCCCACAATTGTAGCACTTTTGCTCTCCATCCTTTCTTTCACCAAACTTCTTCACCTCTGACCTTTTACCATCTTCCTTGTGATCATCAAACTGTTTCTTTGACTCAATCCGATTCTTGTGCTCAAAGTTTTTAGAACCAGATGAGTAACGTTGGTTGTTTTATCCAGGAGTTTTTACATATCTGTGCTGAAAGGCCTTGGATAGAAGTATCATTGTCTGCCTTAAATTTTCCGTCTCATCCAGATCATCCTGGTCTATCCCATAATCCTCTTTCTGAGTACTCTTACCCTTATCAGCAAACTTTCTTGACATCAACGCTAACGGTTCACTCTCAAGCTCATCCCCTTCTTCTTTCTTCTCAGGCACCGCTGTCTTCTTTTCCTTCTTATCCTTCTTCTCCTTTTTCATCAACTTCTTCTTTTTCAGATCAGCATAATCCTCATCTTGCTTTAATATTTCAAACATCTGTTGTAGAGGAAGAGAATCCAGTCTAGAATTATTGTAATCCCAAATCTAATCAAGTAACAATGATAAACTCAAGAGATCTTCATTAGAATAGAGAAAGAATACAAGATTGGAATGAGATCCCCTTTCTCTCTCTAGACTCTCTCTAGGAAGTCATCCCTCTCTCTATACAATATCACACGTATGAATGACTTACACAATTACAATTACAAGGTATGTATTTATACCTTTGACCATCTAACTAAACACCTTGACTTTGACCTTTAATGCTTCTATGTTTGACTTTGACTATTGCTTTGACTCTTTACAATTAATACAAAAACACCTTAAATCTTGAATACATTTTATGCACTAACAATCTCCCCCTATGGATTCAAGATTTAAAAAATTGATGACGATAGTCTTCAGCTCTTTGTATCTTCATATCTTCAACACTTTAACTCTATGAATAGTCTTCCTCTTCGCTTTGAAGGAAGATAAATCTTTGAAAAAATAACTCTGAAGAATCTTCAAGTAGGCGTTGTCTTCAGAAATCCAATATGACTGTTTTAGTCTTCAACTGGATCTTCAAAATCAAATAGTCATCAAAGTCTCGAAACACAAACTTCACAACTTTGTGGTGTTGGTCAAAGTCTTCATATAAAATCTTCATATCTTTGAATCTTCGCATTACCAATCTTTGTAACACGAATCTTTGAATCATTGTAGCACGGAACTTTGCATCTTTGAGCTTTGAAATATATCTTCGGTCTTTGAACATGAAATGGTTTTTGAGCTTTAACGGGGTTTTGAACTTTAACGGGCTTTGAATGTCTTGAACTGTGTATCTTCACTTCTTCAACAATGAACATCTTTGAACTTTGAATCTTTGTCGAATCATCTCGAAACATCTTGAAACATCTTGAACTTTTTAACTCGAGCTTCTTGACTTCAATAAAACTTCACTTTATCTTGAAATTGAAACTTTCATAGTTTCTCCCCCTTTTTGCTGATTGTGAGCATCATTATCATCAAAATCCTTTTCAATTTCAGCAGTCTTTGAATATACCATTAACAATCTCCTCCTTCTGATCTGAATATCCGTCAATTCCAAAAATATTTATCCGAATCTTTTCAAATTCAGATAAAATGAAAGTGGTAACCCTGAAACAACTAATGAATCAGTTATAATGCCTGTAAGTTGCACGGAGCCACTTAGTACAACGAATGCACTTTGGAAAGGAGCTTTTTGATGTTCACTCCTCCAGGGCTTCCATTCAATCATCGAAAAACCACAAAGGAAATTTCTATGAACGTTGTGACAAGAAAACATATTCCTTGTATGTACGTGCTTGTGTAGAAAGAATGAGGCAACGTATGCTTGAATAATAATAGGCTCAAAGTGTGTAAACTGTTGATACAACAACAAGTTTTCCACAAACTCAATGTGCATGAATGAAGAGCGAAGGTGGGGAAAACTTCCTTCTTTTTCAATATCTAGACCTTCCGAGTAAAGATCAGATAGATGATATGCTGCGTCCCCAAAAAAATGAAACATTCCTTTGTTAAGAAAGAAATGAGTAGCTAGTGGGGTTAATGCAAGAGTTGGCATGGGCTAGTTGCCTGTTTCAATGATGGTCACCAAAGAATGTGAACCAATCAGTAATGTGGCTGCCCGGCTCAGAAAATGGATGGTGCAGAGTTCTCTTATTCTTTTAACTCTGTTCTCACACCCTCTTTCTGTTTTTAATCCGCTCACTTCTAACCAAACTCTCATTTTCATTTTACCTCAGCACAATGAGATACTCAACCGTATGAGTAATCTCCCCCACTCTTTGATTTCGACCCCTCACCCCTCAATCACTCAAGGATAACTTCTTGGGTAGGAAACACTGGTTAACGTGGATCTATAGAAGTTTTGTAAATCCTCACACTGATTCCATTGAAATTTTGTCCTAAAATGTTGCGTTGTTCAACAATTTATCTTGAACAATTAAGAGTATCGACATTTGATAACATTGCCATCAGAATGTATGCTCTTCAATAATATCATGAAAATTTGAGCATTTGATCTTTGAAGATTTCTCAAAAACAAGAATATTGAAAGAATGAAATGAATTCGAAAGACTTGTTTGAGAATCTGACAATGTATCAATCAGATCAAATAACATGAATGATAATCATGTAAGGTTTAGGGTAGCAAAGAATTGGATATTTTGTTTATATGACCAAATATAAACAATCTTTGAATGAAACGTTTAAGTTCGAACGCTGAAATGAATATGATGCTCAATCAAAATAGGAAAATTCAAACGGGAGTATTACCATCGAAAAATGTTTCGTTTTGAGACATGGTAATAACAAAGTCAATATAAAGCTGAACCGATGTGTGTGAATACTTGAAAGTATAGAAAAGATAATACACAAAAATTAATCTTTAGAAACACACGGTCAGAAATGATGTAACGAGAATCCGAGATTTGAATATGTATATATATATATATATAGGAAAAACATTTAAATCGCACTTCTAAAATTCATAAAATCTGTTTGAGAATCGAGAAGTGGTTTGAACATTTAAGAAAACGTTTTTCATGCTTGAAAGTCGTTCTTCTTTCAAACAATCTCAGATTAAGTTCAGAAGATACGTACAGATAAACGTTTATGCTCCCCCTCAAATTCTGATAAACTGATTAAAAATCATATAAGCTCCCCCTCAAAATCTGCAAAAGATCTTAGTGAAACAAAATTAGTATATATAGCAATCAAAATCTAAAAACAAATAAGTACGAGTTCTAAACTGATGTGTTTAGAAGTCAAACTCGTTGAAGTGCGGGTCCTAAACTGAAATGTTTAGAAGCCATTGTTTCTTTTGCTCCCCCTTAATGGTACATATACTCTTCAAAAGTTTGCACCGCTTCTCTTATGTTTTCAGTCATGTGTGTGATATATATGTATCATTCAGCACAACACATGATGAACCTGCAAAACAGATTAAGCAGATTTTGGTACCCAATGGGACTTGGGTCCTGGTTTGTTAGGTGTAGATCTCTTTGAAGGAATACTGTAAGTACCGTACCAATAAGAAGTATAATCTTTATGCACAAAATCATTTGATCCACAGTAAGAACAACATATTTTCTTATGTGCCAACCTAATCAGAAGATTTGCAGAATGAATAAGATTAGGTTTAGTAGAAGAAAATTTACCTTTCGGAGTGTTGTTCTTCTTGGCGTTTGATGTGGAAGCAGATAATTTTGGTACATCATTCTTTAAAGGTGTTGTACCTTTAACTCTCCATTCCATCTTCACAGGCTTGTAGATAGGTGTATTTGAACCAACAGAAGATTTAGAATTAGAACCTTGAGAACTTTGAACTGGATTTGTCTTTGACTTGTTACCCTTCTTTCTTTTCTCTAAAGGTGGTGTCTTCGTGTTTGAATACTCACCTTTACAAGAAGTACTTGAAGGTTTTTCATTTGTAAAGATAAAATCAGAATCGTCCGGAAGCTTCTTTGAGAAATCAAATGCACAAGCTTTTCCCTTTTCAATTTCAATTGGTTTGACTTGGTTTCGAAAACTTTATCATTTGGATCAAAATCACAATCCGAATCAGAATCGGCGTTGTGAACTTCAAAGTCCTTATTAGACTCAGAATTGTTCCATGTTTTGAACGCATATTCTCTTCGTTCTTTTGCCAATTCTTCTTCTAACTCGTTCACCTCTTGAGAAAGCTCAATTATTCTCATTTCATAAGAATGTTTTTCATTTTCAAAACTTGCTTTCTCATTTTCAAAAATTGCTTTCTCAATTTCAAACTGTGCTCTTTCAAGATTGAACGAATCTTCAAAATCAGACATTGTATTAGGTTTTTCTTCTTTTAAAATTTTTTCTGATGTCATCACTTTTTGAGAAAGCTCACAGTTCTGTTCTTTAAGAAAGTTGCTTTCTTCAAGATTGAACCAATTTTTCAAAGCAAATTCTTTTCTTTCATTTTCTAACACAATCTCTAATTCAATTTTTGTCTTTAACAAATCAGTCAACTTTGTTTCAAATGAATTGATTTGACTCACAAAGTTGACTTTCTCATTTTCCAAATTGTTATGCTCAGAAAGAAGAATATTCTCAAGATCTACCACTTTCTTTGACAGTTTGAGACATTTTTTTATCAACCTTTGTTTTGAATCAAAGATACTCTTTGTTGATTCAGAAAACTTTTTAATGAAAGAATGTTCAATTCTACCAGTTTCCTTTTTCACTTCGTCATTGAAACTAGAAGATATTTCCTTAAAAGTAGTTGAAAAAAATAGTTGAAAGGAGATCACTTTCATAATCATATTTGATCCTTTGTTCAGCAAGAGAGATTTCCAATTCAACAATTTTCCCTTTAAGAACTAATGTAGGAACATATTTCTTAGTTTCAACGACTTGATTATTAGTAACTGGCTTTGTTGCACAATTGTCAAAGTAATATTCTGGAAGTGGCTTATTCAGATTTTAAAGAATCTTCCTCGTCTCATTATTATAACAAAAAGGAAGTTGAATATGAGTTGTTGAAAATCTTTTTCTGTGTTCCTCTAATTGTGTTTCCTTTTCACTAGTCCAAAAAATTTCAAATTCAGGCCGATATCGTGCATATCTCAAGCATTCGAAATTATACAGTGTTGGCAGTTTACAGCTAGCTTTGGCCAAATGCTTTGGGTTTTCGTAACCAAGTCCCCAATACTTGTTAACATTGTTTACAAGTCTTGGTTTATTCAAGAAAATTGTTTGATCAGTTTGATCTCTCAAATAAAGCTTCTTTTCCAAATCTTTGATTTTGTCCAAAAATTCTATGTTTTGAGAGGTAATAGTTTTCAAAGAAAATTCGCTCTCACTATTTTTTTTCTTTAGATTACTGATCTCAGCATCCTTGCTTTTGATATCTTGAACAATGGTTGAGTTCTCCAACACACTCAATCTTTTGTTCAAATTCTCAATTGTTCTCTTATAATTGACTTCTTTTTGTTCAAGATCTTGGATCTTTATTCTATTGTTTCTGTCCTTAAGTGACTCCCAACCATAATATTCATCATCATCCATTGTTACCTGAAAAGATTAAAAATGATCGTTGTCAGATACTTCGTGAGAAGTAGAATTATGCACACACGATTAATCAGAGAAAATTAAAATCGATTAAAGTCAGAAAAATTTCCAAAATTAAAATTTGAATAACAAATTATAAAATTTGTTGTTCAAAAATTAATGCGGAATACTTGACTTTAAATCGGCAAACCTGCAAAAGATAAAAAAATATACCAGTCTCGAGCAAAAGCAGGTAAAAATTGATAAAATGGACAAAAAAATTGAAAAAATACTAAAAATAGGGACTAAAAATGACAAAATACGAAACTAAAACGAAAAATACGGACTAAAAGTGTAAAATACTAATACCTCTAAAAGATAAGGACTAAAAATGACAAAAGTCTAAAACTCAAGACTCAAAGGACTAAAAATGAAAATTTCTAAAACTTAAAAAATCTAGGGACTAAAATTGACTCAAAGTAAAACAAAATTACAGGGGTTAAAACTGAACTAAAATAAAACCAGAAACTAGAAGGACTAAAAATGGAAGAAACTCAAAATATTAACTACGAGGACTAAAAGTGTAATAAAGACAAACACTAAGTATAGGGACTAAATTTGACAAAACCTAAAACAATCTAAAGGACTTAACAGAGACTTAACAAAAAGGACTACAAATGTTAGAAATCTAACTGAAAAGCTAACAGACAGTTAGGGGCTGTTTACCAAATATCCTATTAAGTTCTGAATGGATAAATTTATCTGTTTGGATAAATTTATCTGTCCACCTAAATTGGTAGTGTTGTTTACTTTTTCATCTGAATCACTATCTGAACGATAAAAATGACCTATTTACCCCTTGAAAAAAATCTGTCCATTTTAATGGAAAAATACATATTACAACATCCAGCAACATAGTCCACAATCTAATACTTGGATTTATTGTAGAATCATCTTTTCCTTGACATCAACAGAGAAACAAATTGAGGAGCAGGAGAACCCTTTGAAGGAGACAACATCGACAAAAAAAATTGACAAACCACTATAAACAGGTGATAAACCTACACAATCTGTGAAGTAGAGTAGGAAATCGAAAAACCACTATAGATAGGGTATTAAATCGACACAAATCTGTGAAGTAAAGCAGTAAATCGACAGGTTAGGATGAGGAAATCGAAAGAGAAAGACGGTTGCCGCCGATTTTAGGAGGAGCAGCGTCGATTGAAGCAAGACGGTTGTCTCTGATTGAAGCAAGATGGTTGTCGCCGGAGATTGAAGGAGGAGCGGCGATGGAGCAGCGGCGATTTAAGAAAGGATGGAGGCGATTTTAAGGATGGAGGCGATGGAGGCGTGAGGTGTTAAAAGGGTTTTCTATTCTGAAGGATGGAGGTGATATAAGAAAGCAGGGGTATTTTGGTCATCAGATTGTCTTAATGGGGACAAGAGCTCCCATCTCACTGTGCGAATAAGCCTTCAACTGAGTGATTAAGTCGCAAGTAAACAAGATAAAATGTCTGTGCGAATAAGCCATTTCAGCCATTAAGCCGATTAAGTCGTTAGTAAACATACCCTTAGTAAAAAATGACACTAACTAACTAACTATGACTTAACAAAATTAGGACCTAAAATGTAACAAAATCTAACAATTCTAACAAAATCTAACGACACTTAACAGATTTAAACGGAAAAAGGACCAAAATTGTAACAAACTTAACGGAAAAGTAACTGATCTCGTTAGTTACTGTTCATCTTCCTTCCTCAACATGAAAATCACGATCTGCAGACTTCAACTTCTGATATCTAATTCATTTCTCGACGAAATTTTCTGGTTTTTCTTGCTACGTGTTCCTTAAACCAGCACCAATCGAATTCAAACCACAAAGATCAATCATTCAACGACTTAAACGGCGAAGGTTTGTCCGACTAAAAAAATCGTTTTGTACGACAACTCAGCTTGTACGACAGTTATGATGCCACTCTTTGTACGACAGTTATGAAGAACAAGTCGTATAAAGCGTGTACGAGAGTTATGAGCAAGTCGGACAAGTGGTGTACGACAACAATGATCGTACGACAATTATGAGTTTTCCGGCGACACACAAAAAATGCAGAATCCGGCGACTTCGTTTTTCCGGCGAACCTTTTCAACTTATCAAACCTATCGATTTCTTGCTGTTTTTCGAAACAAAAACTTGCAATATGCTAGAAATATCAACACGAATCGATCTGTGGTAACTAAACTAATCAAAACTTGATAAACAATCGAAATTGATTATCATCTTCATGAATATCGAACAACACTGTCATGAAAAAAAATATCGATCTCTTTGATTTGTAGTGTTCTTCAGATCTGCAAGTATCAAATTGTTAGAAATCAAGAACAAAAATGATATGTGAAACTCATTTAGATCAAAATCACGTTCAAAGTACAAGCAATTATCAATTTCATGATCAAGAACACCATAAACTTCACTGTTCATTCCAGAAAAAAAAATCAAATTTGTTGTTTTAAAAACAAAACTTTGGATTTAAAATTGTTTAAAACAACAAACTGATCAATTTTGTGAACTTGATCAATCAAAACACAAACGAATTCCAATTTTTGAAGATTTTTCAAGAAAAATCTCAAAAACTCAAGAACTCATCAATTTCTTCAAAAATTGACAAAATTTTCTTCAAATTGTGCATAATCTGATCTGATCTAGCTCTGATACCACTTGTAATCCCAAATCTAATCAAGTAACAATGATAAACTCAAGAGATCTTCATTAGAATAGAGAAAGAATACAAGATTGGAATGAGATCCCCTTTCTCTCTCTAGACTCTCTCTCTAGGAAGTCATCCCTCTCTCTATACAATATCACAGGTATGAATGACTTACACAATTACAATTACAAGGTATGTATTTATACCTTTGACCATCTAACTAAACACCTTGACTTTGACCTTTAATGCTTCTATGTTTGACTTTGACTATTGCTTTGACTCTTTACAATTAATACAAAAACACCTTAAATCTTGAATACATTTTATGCACTAACAATTATGTTTCATTCTATGAGCATACTTCTTCCATTCGGGCTGAAGCACGCTCAAGAACTTCACATTAGTCTCGATGATGGATTTCGATATCTTGTAACTGCTGAGTTCATTTAGGATGGTTGTGAAACGATCATATGCATCGTCTAGACTCTCACCATCCTTCTGCTTGATATTCTTATATTTGTTGATGATGTTTGAGACTCTCATTTGATTTTCCACTTCTGAACCTTGATACAACTTGATCAGCTCATCAAACAATCATTTCTCTGTTTCACTCAAACTGTCAACCTTCCAATATATGTTATTGGTTAAGGCTTGCATAACCAGTGACCTAGCCGCTTTATCGGCTTTGTGTTTCAACAAATGTTGACCGACGTTTGGGTCAAGAAGTCTTATGTTGCCATCTGGGCCTGTTTCATGAACTTCTCGTTGTACCCCGTTTATCAAGGAATCATAGATTAGAGCCCAATTTTCTTGCCGTTCCACATAGTCAAGAAATCTGTCTTTCCATATTTTAAAGTCTTTAGGGAATAGAACTAGCGGTTTATCTTTTGAACCTATGGTCAAAATATCTCTGGCAGTCATGTTTAGATTACTTGTCGTTGATCTTTTAATATCTTTTTGATCTAATTAGGAAATAGTGATTACATAAACTTTTGTCTCAACACACTGTCTTGTCGCAGCCCAAACTTGTCGCAGCCAAACTTGTCGCAAACAAATGAAGTCACAACAAACGAATATCGCAACACACTGTTATCGCAACCAAAGTCTTGTCGCAATAAGAAACTTGTCGCAATATGGAAACTGTCGCAATATGGAATCTTGTCGCAAAGGTAAAATTTAACCTTATCGCAACAGGAGGTTGCGATAAGTTACTGTTCAAACACTGAGGATTGCGATAAAACTCTTGTCGCAAGTGACTCTTGCGATATGGAACTGTTCACTTGCGATAGTTATGAAACTTCGAGGGTTGCGATAGTTATGAAGACTCAAGGTGTTCTTGAGTCGAATCTTCAAAACTAATTGGATTTGGCTGAAATTTGGTACGCAGGTTCGTGACACTATTCTGGGCAACTTTAATGCTTCGTGTTTTGTCCAAAAACCAACAGAAAGTGGTTTTTCGATGCAAAACAGAGTGCAGAAATACAAAAGTCCGAAAATGGGAAAATGCACAATCTGAGCTACAAACCTAGTGATTTTGCGGAATAAAAACACTCAGGAATAGTCTAGTAACAACCCTTGATCGATTCTAATCCATTAGAAGAACTCTAATGGCTAAAATCAACCAAAAAGATGAAAACTATGAAGAACACTCAACTTTTGCAAAAACCCTAACAATCCTAATCTGATCAATGTGATATACAAGCTCTGATACCAATTGTGATCCCAGAACAAGTAATCAATCAATGTAAAACAATAAGGAAGCCATCTCTATAATCAATTAAATCAAAGTAGCACACAATGGTGAGTTGAGAGCAAATACTAGTGTGTGTGGCTACTATGTGTGGTGAATGACCTAATTCCTAAAGAGGAAAGTAGCAAACAATATATACTAGCTACAACTATTAAACAATGACATATTAGGTCCCTCTACTTGGTACAATCATATTTAAGCACTAACACTTTATTTCAGCCCTTGTTTTACCCTAATCCCTTCAGCCTTATCGCTCTTATTTTAGCGCATTTTGGGAAATTATAATGTTTTGGCCTTTAGCTCGATGTCCTATCCCCTCCATCTTCTATCAGATGTGCCAATTCATCGATTCCTGATTACGACTGCAAATCAGCATTTGCTTCTCCTAAGGTCTTTAATCAGAAAATTGAACTCTCCTAGGCGGCTATTTCTATTCATCTTTGTTTTCCCAACAGCTAATTTTATGATCGAAACACCAACATGACCTTGTTTTTTAATCTTCCTATTTCTTGTTCTTTGTTTCTCTTTTCCTTGTTCGGTGAGAAATCTCAAGTGCAAATTTGTTGACTTCTTTCATTTAGATATTGATCAAGGTAGCTCATAGCATTATAGCCCTTTGATAACATGCAAAGGAGTTGAGGGTTGGGGGGGAATTTGGCCTTAGAATCGAGATAAGGTTTTTTGAGAACTTTAGGTAAACAACAATTGGGCAACTTATTTGTGATAATCTTCGATTTAACGACTTACTACAAAAACTTGATTATGAAGAACTCATTAAAGATTTTGTTTTGAAGAATGTTAGAAGAATTGTTCTATTTAAGTTAATTTTGTATGTTACTTCATAATTGTAATACATTTTTGTTGTTTAAATTTGTAACACTTTCATGTATAATATATAAAATATAATGTGAACTTTGACATTTTTTTCATAGTACAAGTGTAACATGACCTCCAAAAAGACTGGAACGGCCCTAATGTTACAATCAAAACAACCTTAAGAAATTTCATACTAGTTTGTTCACAAATGGTAATTTTTTATTATGTTGCTTTAGTTGGTGCTCACAATATATTTACAAGCTATATTAGATCTCGTAAATTTAGAGTGTGTTCACAAGTTATTTACAAATTGAAATTAATAGTGTACCTAAAAAAGTGTTTACAATATGTTTAACTTGTGTGCATATTCTCTAGGAAGCCCACGCCTCATGAAACTTTGGCGGCACAAAGACATATGATCACCTGATGACCCCAGGGTACTATTGGCCAACTGTGGAGATAGATTCAGCAACATTTGTTAAGAGGTGCATGGTTTGTCAACTACATGGCTATTTTAATGTGTGTGTGTGTATGTTATGGAGAGATGGCAGAGAAAAGAGAAAGAAAAAAAGAAATGAGAGATCAGAAATGATAAAGAAAGTTTTTTAAATTTAATTAAATTTTATTTTTTAACTAATTTTTATGGCCTAAATTGGATCTCACGCATCTCATGAATTATAAAGTTCTTAAAAGAGGGGCTCCCCATATATAATTGGGGGGGTGGGGGGGGGGGGGGGGTCGGTTGCAAACCTATTTTCAATACACAAAGAAGAGTGTGTCATGTGTCCCATGTATTCACGAATTATTCATCATGAATGATATGTCATTCATCATGAATGTGTATTATTCATCTTGAAAAGTTCATGAATGCTCACATTCATTATTTATGATGAACATATATGTGATACATGTGGTGTATGCACATTTAATCATATATGATCAAACATATGTTTCACTGACCTTTTTGTAAAGGGTTGCCGGTTATCAACCTTTTTGTCCAAAAATATGTTGCACTGACCCACGCATAGTGGGTGATGTGAATCCCAATATCAAGAGAGTAACAATGGTGGAATCAATATCTCATATACCTATTTAGTTTTCTTCAAGGTCTTTGATTTTTTTAATCAAACTGTTTTTCTCAGTACAAATATCATTATACTTACAAGTATATTCAACACTCTCTCTTTCTGAAATAATAAACTTTTCTGGTAAATCATATATTTTCTCTTGCATTTTTTTCTTCTTGAAAAATCCTTGGTTAAAAGCACCATAGCCTACTTGAGGTCTTGTAGCTCAGAATTTGACTCGCTTCCTGTGATCCACAAATTCAAGTTCTTAATCATACAATCAACAACACACAGGATCTAGATCAACACCAATAGTCACAATGAAAGATCTCTCAAATATATCTATTTAGAATGTTTACACTAAGTACACAATGAAAGATCTCTCAAATATTCTCTCTACAGATCTCGTCTCTCAATGAATCAGACCTCTACAAAATACAAAGACACAAACTATTTATACTTGGCCAACCCTTTGACCAAAACCCCTTACTTTACAACATTTACAAAGTAACCCCTTAAATTTGGAATACAATTACATTTTAGTCCTAACACTTCCATTTTCCTCTCATTCCGAGGAATCACTCTGCTCTTTTTCTCTCCTCGAGCTCCCTGGTGAATACCTTTTCCTTTTATCTGCTACCAAGGCAAAGGATCTGCTAGCGGCTTCTCAATCTTCTTCCGGGCTTCCATCAATTCCAAAACCTCATCCTGATTTTTCTTTAGAGCCTCGTAAACATTATATATATCTATGTCAGATAAAGGCAAGTTTTGAATGATATATGATGATAATCTCTTGCTTTCTGTCTATAAATTGCTCAAAAACTTAACCATACTGTCAATCACAATCTTCTAAATATCATTCTTGCTCATCTCATTTAGCAAATAACAAAATCTCTCATATGTAGCTTCTAGCATCTCTCCATATTTTGCCTTAAAATCTTCATAACTGGTTATTCAATTGGTAACTTTGATCTGAGCTCATATCTTAGTCCCCATCATTCGCTTTTCTATTTGATCCCACATTTCTTTTACACTCTTTTTATGTTTGTCGATACTTGTGTAGATCTCATTTTGTTAGCCCTTGCAATACGGAAGATTTTGCCAATTTATCATCCTTGAGACGCTTCTTTTTTGCTTTAGTAAGCTTTGATGTATCCTTAACAATTGTTTGTGTTGGAATTGGTGGATCTCCCTCTACAACTGCAGAATATCAACATAAAATACCTTTGGACCATTTTTCAAAGATTCTAGAATCTCCTCACTTGGATCTTGTCGTTCAATAAAATCTAGAAATCTATCTTGCCATTGTGAATAGTCACCCCTGAATAACACAAGTGGTCTCACATCAGAACCATTGCCATGGCCTCTCTTGAAGAAAATTGTCATATAATTGAATGATTGTAGACCAATGATTTGAATAAATCCAAAATAGTGACATAAGTCAAAACCCTAAAAAGGCAATGAATTGTAAAAGGCAAACTACCCAAAGTCAAAGTCAACTTGTCGCACAGAATATCAAAAGAATGTAAGTCTTGAAAGATATCGCACACTCTTTATCCGATAACCCAACCTTGTCGCACAAAGGTTGTACGAGGAACTTGTTCTCACACACGGTTTGTGTGATAAACCAACTTTGTTGCACACATCTGGTGCGATGAACTCGCGATGAACTCGTTTTGTCGGTTAACAATTATGCAATAACCATACTTTATCGATCAAGACTTGTGCAATAAACACACCTTGTCGGTCAAGGCTTGTGTAATGAAATAATGTTCAACACTTTGTTGTTCGACAAAAATACCCTTGTCGCAGTGCACACGTCTTGTGCGAGGACCTTGAAGATGCTCTTGTGCTAGGACTTTGAAGATTTCAACACAGATCGAAAATATCACTTCCAAAATCCAACCAAACTCCATGATCTTTTTGATATGATTGTTGAAATATGATTTGGAACACAATTAAAACTGAATGTAATACCAAAGTCAATACAAATCAGCTTAATTTTTCAAATTCTCGATCAAGAACTCAAGAACACTATTCGAACTAAAAAATCTTCTAAATCCAAAATTTGTTGATCAAATCTGCTAATTCGCGGAATAAAATCACTCAGAATCAATCCATTAACAAAACCGAGTAGACTAGAACAAACAACTAGATCAAGAACACTAAAATCACACAATTTTTTTGGAAGGGTGTCTTAGGATATGCTTAGACTAATCCCTTGTCAAATTATGACTGTAAGACATCAAGCCCTGATTAAACCTCAGTGGCCACAAATTGTGTACGACTGGAATCGAACCCTGGGCAGATGGGATATTCTGCCACCCCCCCCCCCCACGATAATTGTTCTTCTACTTTGATACCAATTGTAAATCCCAATATCAAGTATAGAAACAATATCAAGAGATTAACAATGGTGGAATCAATATCTTATATACCTATTTGAAAGAAACTGTTTACAATCCGCTCACAATGTTTTAAGCATAGAGAGATATGAATGCAAGGTTACACAAACAAACTAATACTACTTATACCCCAATGGTATTTATACTTTAAGCCCTTCATCTTGAATACAACAAATATTGACTCAATAGGTGACCTCCCCCCCCCCCCAACCCCCCTACACACAAGTTTTGGGCTCATTGAAAGTCGCATGTGTCCCTTTTGGATGTATTTAATCATATGTGATTAATCAATCGTATCACGTGTAAAGTTATATGATATTGGAACTTCCCGCTTTCTCATAAATTGATCAAAATTTTCGTTTGATCCTCCGTTTATGTGTGTTTGTGTGGAGTTTCGAACGAGAACATAAGCAAAATAAGAAAACACGAGAATGATAGAATCACATGTGACTTTCCGCTGAAATCACATGCGATGACCGAACACGATCAATGCAAAGGTTGTACGGGCGACTTGACCTGTCGACGTAGATCATGACCACGGTCGCGCGAATCACATGTGATTTTAGTGTGAAATCACATTTAATTTGACTGTTCTCGTGTTTTCTTTTGGCACTGTTGTAGTTTGAACCCAACCCATATATATATATATATATATATATATATATATATATATGTGTGTGTGTGTGTGTGTGTATGTGTGTGTGTGTGTATGTGTGTGTGTGTGTGTGTGTGTGTGTGTGTGTGTGCGTATGTGTGTGTGTGGGGGGGGGATTGGGTTCAAATGAAAACAAGGAAAAAGTATAAAACACACAAACGAGAACAATAACTATTTTAAAAAAAACACGAGAACAACAAATCATGTGTAAAATCACATGTGATTTTACATTAACGGCAAAAATGTTGACGTGGACAACCCTGGCCGCGACTTAAGTCGCAAGGAAAACTCGCGTAAATCATGTATGATTTTGTACATTAACGGTCGTTCTTGTGTTTTTTAAATAGTTAGTGTTTTGTTTGAACCCACCCTATATATAGAGTCCCACTAATATGAAACCAATGAAAAAAATGAAACTTATGAAACTAGATCTAGACCATTGATTGTTTTGATCAAAGGTCGAAATTAATAAGGTGGCAATTGTGTAATTATATATGAACCCGGTGGCATAATGGTCTAATATGAAATATGAAAAGGGTATTATTGGTATCAAACGTACGAAATCCTTTTGGAAAGATTCATCTGCAGCGATTTTTTGGGGACCACTTCGATTCCCTCCCTGATTCCACGGCAAGCAATTTCAAATATTGGAAACCAATTTTGTATGAAATTAGATTGATTCAACCCTAATAGAGGCGCCGATAAAAACCTGTGAACGACATGGAAGGCGAAAACAGAGGTTTGCGAGGTTAGGGTTCGAATTTCAAGTTTTTCATATGATTTTTCTTTGAATAATCAGTTGTTCATATGATATTTACACCAAAATTTTCGTACAGCAAAGCGAAAAAGCGAAAGAATCAAGCATTTGACTTCGTTTTCAAATTTCAAAAACACGAAGGAAAACCCAGTAGACGTTGAGATGGAAGGGGTTTCGAGTTCTCTGAAATTTGAAGGTATGAAACTCGCAATTTAGTTTGTATACTATCCTTATTTCATAACTGAAATAATTGTTGTTAATGTGTATGAAAAAACCCCAAGAAATTGTTTGTACGATAGTTTTGTGGTGAGTATGAAAAAACTCAAATACCTTATTGCTGCTATGGATATTTTCATATCAGAAATTGTTGTGGTTAATGGGTACGAAAACCCAGTACATTGTATTTCGAAAAAATTTGACATTCTTGTGCATAATTAGTTTCATATGAAAGTGGTTTTTATTGATCGGTATGAAAAAACTCAAAAACCTTATTGCTGCTATGGATATTTTCATATCAGAAAGTATTGTGGTTCATGGGTACGAAAACCCAGTACATTGGTTTTTGAAAAAAATTGACATTCTTGTGCATAATTAGTTTCATATGAAAGTGGTTTTTATTGATGGGTATGAAAAAAAAGAAAAAAAACTATAAGAGCCAAAAATTACATGTTAAAAATTACAAAGGCTATAAAAATAACATATGAAAACTGTGTTTTAACGTAATGGAAAAAAGGTATGAACTGTCATTGGAAACCATGTGGTTTTAAGGACTAACTGTTGTGAAAAAATAATTTGATGTTGCCCACTTTTTTGAGCCATGAAATAACATGATTCCATGTGAAACTGGACTACCTAAAAATGATAATGTAACATACGTGCGTGTTTAACAAGTTTTAATGATTTTCCGTAAGGAGCAAAAACTAGAAGTATATCTGCAACAAGAGAAGTAGCTGAGGGGCGGATTGAGGAAGGTAAATTGTTACATGCACTTGAAAAATTTATATAACTAATATTGAGATGCATGGACAAATGACGTATATATAATTGAATTTATCAGAACAAGTGGAGATTATTATGGTCGAGAGTAGTAGAAGGAAAAGAGCAAAACCTACAGGTATTGTATATTTTTGATGAAACTATGATTGCCAACATTTTCTACAATGACTTAATTACCCTTAAGTATAATTAGATCAAGATTAGAAATCAATGGTCTGGATTTGGTTACAAAAGTTTCACACATTTAGCAGTTACATTTTATTTTCTCTCTCTCTCTCTCTCTATATATATATATATATATAGGGGTTAAATCATGTGAGAACCAAAAAAATAGTGAGGACCATGAGGACCAATCTCAATCATCCAAGGGTTTTAATCAAGGGCTATGGAACACAATGGCAATTTTGTGATATTCTTGAAATATGAAACTAATTTTAAAGTAAATAGAAAGATGAAAGGGGTATTTACGACAATTGAGGTTCAAGCCATAGTCCACAACAAAAATAAAAAATCAAACCCTAGTCAATAACTCTGGTCTCCTTCTCTCATCAACTCTCGTCCCAAAACTCTTCACCATCATCAATGGCGGTTTCAAATTTAGGAGGTGGATCGGTCTTCTCTCGATCCGTGATAACTTCAACCATGGCCATCGTCATTGTCGTTGATATGATCCGTACACATCGATCGGGATGAACATGACGTTTCGCGGTGATGATGCCCTGTACCATTCTTCTTCTTACTTCAACAACATAGTGGGTGTTTTTTCGGTGTTCTTTCTACCATTCACCCTCGAATTTGAGGAGGCCAAATTTGATGGAGATTTTTCCTGGACGACTGAAGACGGTGGTTCTTCGAAGCCAAGAAGTAGGATTCGGGATTGAGGTGTTCTTCGAACCTAGAAATTAGATCCGGGATTGAGGTGTTCTTGAAACCCAGAATCAAACCCATGAAATCGAACCCATAAATCGGATATAGGATGGAGGTGTTCTTCAAACCCAGAATCGACCCAAGAAATCGAACATGGTGAGTTAGGTTTTTTTATCGTTCTTGAGTTTGAGTTGGAATTTTCTTATATTACTCTTCGATTTTGGTTTAGGATTTATGGTTGTTCTGGGCTTGATCTAGTTTTTATGAAATGTTTGGTTAGTTCAGTTTATATTTCTATATGATTTGTTTGTATTCATAAGGTGAAACTGTTGATTTGTTTGTATTCATAAGGTGAAACTGTTGAATCTGCATTTTTCACATGGTGAATCAACGTGTTTCATATGGTGAATCAACATGTTTCATATGGTGAATCTCTAGTTTCATATGGTAAATCTCTTGTTTCATTTGGTGAATCTACGTCTTACATTTTGTGAATTTGCATGTTTCGTCTGATGAATTATGTATTTCATCTTGTGAATCTATGTATTTCATCTTTTGAATTTGTGTATTTCATCTAGTGAAATAGTATATAGATGAAGCACTCATTATTAACTTTGTAAAAAATAATAATTTTATTATGATTCAATTGGTGAGTATGGATTTCATTTGGTGAAACTTTATTACCAAAATGACAATTATGCCCATTTCATGTGGTGAAACAGTATTCAAGTAAAAACCATTGGAACAAAACCAAATTATGACTCAGATCGATTCTCACGGTTTTCAACCTTTTTGTAGTTCTCATTTGATTATCGTCCTATATATATATTAGGCGGGATCATTTGAAAACCACTCTTAAATTGCAAACATTACAAACCATCCTAAACCAATCAGAAATTTTCTTGCTTTTAAAAAAAATCAATTATAAGGGGTATTGTAGTCTTTTTGTTGCCATCCGATTAATTATGGAAATTGTTTGTAATTTTAATTAATTTTATTATAAAAAACGGATTTACTAAAAATCCCTATAATTATGGAAATTAAGATCATCACTATCTATTCGGTTAATATTTTTCGAATTTTTTGCAATTAGTTTAACGAAACAGAAGTATTATCGAGGATTGTATATGCGTCATCATACAGAAGCAAACACAAAATTGTATATGCATCATCGAACCTTTTTCTGTCTTGTTCATCGAGATTTCAAAGGACAACCGTAAATGGATTCTAACGAAATCGAAACCGTCCTCACGCTGAAATATATGTAAACGACCATTACAGCAACGATGAAGATTTCTTGGCTACCTTCGTTAAACCTATACACCTGGAATTCCCAACCGAAAACTTTGAGATAAATCTTATTCCATCCATTTGCTGCATGGCGATGATGGTGATTTGCAGAAAAAAAACGTCTTGTTCAGGCAAGTCTTTACGATGTGAAATAACCATTTTTTATACTTTAATGCTTCTGTTATTGCATCCTTAAAAATTCGATATGAGTTGCTCGTCGTCATGCCTCTGATGCTTCTTCTTTGAATGGTGTGGTTTAGATCATCATTATACTGGTTTCATCACACATCAGTGTCCTCATCATCAGTGTCATCATCAGTTTTATCACACATTAGTTTCATATCATCAGTTTCATTAGATCGTGGGTTTTGTTTCATCTCATCAGTTTCTCATCATATCATCAGTTTCATCACACATTAGTGTCCTCATCATCAGTTTCATCTCATCAGTTTCATCACACATCAGTTTCATATCATCAATTTCATCGGATCGTGGGTTTTGTTTCATCTCATCACTTTCATCAGATCATCAGTTTTATATCATCGGTTTCATCAGATCATGGGTTTTGTTTTGCAGAAACATAAGGTTTTATTGACTGAATCGATGATGTAGGCGATGAAAGTGAAATCGAGAGCAACAAAACCGTAATCGTCGATCGTGGTGTTGTTTTGCAGAATAATCGGTGATAACTTTTGGGTTGTTTCATTGATTTCGTTCCTGTAATATCGCACACGACAGAATCTCATTTATTTTTACTTAATTTCCATTTTTAGTTTACATGTTAAATTACCTATTTACCCTTTTTTTGTTTTACGGTTAATTAAAATCATTTTCTTAATTTCGTAATTACCATATTTAAACCAATCTAATCTAAGCCATTGATTATCCTAATCTATGGTGATAAGGTGGGTTTCATAGTTTGCAAATTAATAGTGGTTTGCAAATGAAACCACACACACACACACACATATATATATATATATATATATATATATATATAGGGTCAAGTTATTTTATTAACCAAAATTTTGGTGTTAACCCTATTAACCCTATCTCATCCCTTGATTATTTAGATCAATGGTTGAGATTAAATAATCATTAAACTCTTAAAATAAATGCTGAATTTTTAATGATGATATGTGAACCATCATGATAGGGGCAAAATAGGAAAATATATTGTGAGTATATTCTCTGATAATTAACCAAAACATTTAATGCTTCAACTCCATTGTTGAACGGAAAACACACAAAACACGCAACCCAACAATTAATGGCAGAAGTGTAACTGACAATTAATGGTAGAAGTATTCACCATGTTTATGAAATTCTGTGTTCACCATATCATTTTCTGTGTTCACCATGTTTCACACTTATGAATAAGATAAAATATCATATCAAGTCTATGCAGATATATTGGCCTGTGCACATTTGTGAAATTCTGTGTTCACCATGTTTCACCCTCATGAATATCCTAAAATTGATGAGCCTATGAACAGCTGTGATTAACTCAATTTTAAAAGTGATGAGCTTGTGTTACTTCTGTGTTCACATGTTCATGTTTCACCCTCATGAATGTCCTGTGAACAGCTGTGATTAACTCAATTTTAAGATAACCTAATGTATGTTTAACACAATACTAAGTTCACCTTAATGTATGATTAACACAACAGTAAGTGCACATCAGTGAAACTTCTGTGTTCACCATGTTTGCTGAAATTATGTGCACATTTGTGAAATTCCATTCCATCCCTTTTACTAATTGCATTATATTAACTAAAAAATTATGAATTCCTAATTTAAATTCGTAACTCCCAGTTAATTATTAAAATTTGTAACTCCAAACTAAAAACTATAAAAAAATCCATTTATAAAATTCCAAGTATACCCTTGAGCATTAATTCATATGTTACTAACAACCAACTCAAAAGAAGAGCTCTTATTGGTGGAAAAGGGTTAACAAAGTTAACACCTTTTGTATGGTTAGCATAATAACTTGACTCTCTCTCTATATATATATAGGGTACAAATCAAATACAAACAATGTATTTGTTGCACCCCTTACAAACCAATTTGCATATATGCATTATCCCATATAAATGTATGTCCATTATATGTATATTCTTGCACGTATGCATATGCATATTGTTCATATATGTACATACTGCTTCTACACATATGCACACTTTGGTTTGTAAGGTGTGCAACAAATGTAAGGTTTGCATTTTACGGAGCATATATATATAGGGGAGATTATTTTATTAACCTCCCAAAGGGTGTTAACTTTACTAACCACTTTAGACCAATAGGATTTCATCTTTCTAGTTGGTTAGTGTCAACATATTAATTAGTGTCAAATGGTACATTTGGTATTTTGTGAAACGGTTTTTTTGGTGGACTTTTAAAATGGGAGTTACAAAAGCAAATATTAACTTTTCATTACATTGGGGAGTTACGAATTTGATATAGGTAATTTTAATTTTTAAAAAAATAAGTTGTTGGTTTGAGGGAGCTCTCGTTCATCATAGTTCGGTATGCATGAAAATGGATTTTCATCATCATCAAGAATATATTCAACCCGATATGTTGGACTATGTGAGTCCCATTTAACAAGGCAACGATTCATATATTGAGAATAGTAACAAGAAATGATATAATAGAGAAATGGTGTATTATTGATGAAGAACACCTAGAGAGATTCTCTCTCTAGTTTACACACACTACACCATATGGAGGCTACATTGTGAATCACTCTTGCAAACCCTAATTACACACACTTATCAATATATACCCCCTTGTTACATAGTTAAGCCCAAGCCCATTACACTATATCCAAGCCCATATTACTATTAATTACCCCTTTACAAAACTATCTTATAATTAGGACATTTTGTGTCCTAACAATCTCCCCCTATAGTTTTGTAAAGGAATCACCCATATTCTACTAATTCCGAAAAGTTCGACGTTGTCGTTGGAGTTTGTTGATTCATTTCTCACTTGATATTTTGTTAATGAGGGACGTTTTTACAGAACCATTATTAACAGTTTGTGCATAATTGATCTAATGGTCTACTGTGCACAATTATGAACAACAAGAATGTATATTAGTTTTGCTATCTATATTATTTTTTGATACACATACTCGTTTCATACGTGTTCAACATTCATTAACACAAACCATTTATTGTTTTTTAGTTGTTTCATACATGTTCAACGTATATCCGGGTTGAATGTTTTTTACTATTGTTACCATAAGAGTATAATTAACTTGAGAACATATGTGAAATGTCAATGGTCAACTATGCACATTTATGAACAATAAGAATATATATTAGTTTTGCTATCCATATTATTTTTTTGATACACATACTCGTTTCATACGTGTTCAACTTTCATTAACACAAACCATTTATTGCTTTTTAGTTGTTTATACATGTTCATCGTATATCCGGGTTGAATGTTTTTTCGACTATTGTTACCATAAGAGTATAATTAACTTGAGAACATATGTGAAATGTCAATGGTCAATTGTTCACAGTTATGAACAATAAGAATATATATTAGTTTTGCAATCCATATTATTTTTTTGATACACATACTCGTTTCATACGTGTTCAACTTTCATTAACACAAACCAATTATTTTTTTTAGTTGTTTCATACATATTCAACGTATATCCGTGTTGAATGTTTTTTACTATTGTTACCATAAAAGTATAATGAACAATCGAACATTAACGAACATAAATGAACGAAAGTAAACGACCCATCATTTAACAAACATGAATGTACAAACATTCACGAACGTATATGAACGAACGATACAATTGTTCTTGTTCGCCGATTTAACTAACCTAACTAAAATTACTTGTTCATTTTCGTTCATTTTCTAAATTACCGAACATACACAAACTCCCCCCCCCCCCCCACCGATTCTAAAACGGTTGAACGTTTGGTTTATTTTACAGCCCCACATACATGTAAAATGCAGATGGATTCGGTGTTTAAGAAAGAACATAAAATACATGGATCTAAGAGATGTTTATGTAATGGATTGATCGTGTTGGGAGTATTCTACGGAGGGGGTTACAAAACTGAAGGGGTTACAAAACTAAGAGAATTGGTTTTACTAAAATAACCTTCAACACCTTTGTTCATTACTTTATTTCTCAAATGCTCTATCTTGTAATTAATGACTTAGATGTATTTCATCTTAACCACTCATTTTAAGATCAAAGGTTGTTAATTGGTTAATAAAGTTAGTACCAAATTTTTGGTTAACAAATAACTCAACCATATATATATATATATATATATATATTGTATTATGTGAATTATAGAAAACAAAAGAAAACAATTAATATCTTGTAAGAACCCTAAAATGTAACATGTCATGTGAAGGATGCTTCTTAGTTCATATATGGTTCCCTGACAGTCTGTGTAATCAAAGAGCAGGAGGTCGGTTGGGAACATATCACTGTATATGCATCACTCTTTATATATATATTCTTAAATTCATTAATAAATATTTACTGTATATGTTATATTATTTATACACCTATATACACACATTAATTAATGCATACACTCGAACCAATGATTTCATGCAATGCACTGCTTCTTTCTCCTTCGGTAACTCATGCAGCCAACTACTCTCTCTCTCTCTCTCTCTCTCTCTCTCTCTCTCTCTCTCTCTCTCTCTCTCTCTCTCTCTCATATTAAATAATTTATTGGAGGAATTAATTTAAAAGAATGTATAGGTGTGTTTAAGGCGGTAAAAAAACTGAACGAATATAAATAAAGATTTGTTTATGTTTGTTCGTTTAACTTAATCGAACAAACAAACGACGAATATAGTAGACGAACGAAAACTTTTATGTTTATGTTCCTTCGTTAAGAAAATGTTCTTATTCATGTTGGGGTTGTTTGGCGGTTGCTGAAATGGTTTAGTGCAAAATGATTTAAGTGGTCAGAATGATTAAGAGACTTTTATGATATAGTGCAAAATGAAATATGGTTGTTTGGTAATTGTATAGAATGAAATCAGGATGCTAAGGGGGTGTTTGGGAGTGCTTATATTTTTGACTTATTTGCTTATAGCTTCTTTCCACCGCAAATAAGTTATTTGGAGAGTTTGGATAGAAAAAATCAAAAGTGCTTATTTGCTTCTCCTCACTACAAATAAGTTGTTTTTGATAAGTCATTTCATACCTACTTATTTCCTTCTCCTTATTTCCTTATTTATCCAAATTACCTTTTTACCCTCAATTTTTAACAAACACTTTTTAAAAACTGTTTTTCCTCACCACATAAGCAAATAAGCATAAGTTAAGAATATAAGCACTCCCAAACACCCCCTAAATGGTTAAGGGATGCCCATGATGCTAAATCATTCGGAGGGTTTTAGGACCATTAAGAGGCAGACATCTTTTTTGCCAAAAATGATTTAACTCTTAGCGATTCAGAGGTTGCCTCTTAATGATTCCATTAAGAGTAAACAAACAACCCCTTAGTTTGTTAAGATGTTAATTGAACGTAAACGAACGTAAATGAATGAACATAAACGAACATATGTTTGTAATGATCGTTCATTTTCGTTTACTATAAATATATTTATATATTATATATGACATTCATATGTAAAATAATTAGTTAAATTTAATTTTTAGAATTCCATTTTTATCTCTCCTAAGTTTACCCTATTCTTTATGTATTTTTTAGAAACATAATGAGAATAATGGTGTGTGGTTATTTTTTGTTCATTTGTATTCGTTCGTTTATGTTCATTCGTTCAACATCTAAACAAATGAACGTACACGAACGAACATAAATGCACATAAACGTACACAAACAAACGAACCCAAATGAACAAAAAACACCCACCGTTAATTGTCAGCATTTTGTTTCTAAAAAATATATAACAAATGAAAAACAGGGTAAACTTAAGAGATAAAAAAAGAATTCTAAAAATTCGATTTAACTAATGATTTTGCATATGAATGTGATGATATATAAATATGTTTATAAAATAAATGTAAACGAACATAAATGAACGAAATATATATTTATATATATATATATATATATATATATATATATATATATATATATATTTTGAAAGGTGGCTGATAAATGAACGAATATTAACTTAACATAAATGAACGAATGAACGTAAACGACGGAACAAGACCATTGTTCATTTAATTAAACGAACAAAAAGATGTGTTTACGTTCGTTCATTTATTAGATAAACGAACTTTTCGCCAAACGGTTTACGAAGGGTTTGCTGAACGTTCGATTCATTTTATATATAACCCTAGTTGTGTTGGTGTATTTGTATTTAGGTGCTTAACATTGTCATGGTTTTGAAGCCCTTCGTAAACACCGTAGCTTAAGATAACTACGATTGTGATTGAAATTAAGAAGAATATTTGGAATAGATCAATTAATGATAGAGAAATATAAACCGAAACATTTTTTAATTATTTTTCAGTTATTGTCAAATGGTCATACGTTTTTCACGCACTTTTGGGAAGACGTATGTGATATAAGCTTAGGTCATCCGTAGCGCAGCCCTCAAGCGCCACATCAGCGCCACATCAGCTTTTCTCCCAATCCTTTCCTCAAACATTCAAGCCCTCAAGTGGCGTAGCGCAAGCCCTCAAGCCCTCTTGTCACCTCATTTTTTTTAATTCTTTTATTTATACATTTAATTATTTAACAAAATAAAAATATTTATATATTTTTTAATAAATAAAAATAAGATAAATAATAAAAATAAAAATCCATATCATTATTTAAAAATAAAAATTACAAAATACAAAACACTAAAAAAATACAAAATTACCCAAAATTATGATATTTTCTAATTTTCTCTTTTCTCGCTAAAGTAGCCCTCAAAACGTCTCCCGAAAGGTGATCATGCGGGGATATGAAAAACTCGAAGTCTTGTTCATATCGCTTTTCTCGTTCGAGTTCCAACTGTTCTCGTTTAAACTCCAACTGTTGTTGTTCGAGTTCGAGTTTTTTCATTTTGTACTGCATTGTATCACCAATCTTCTCGTTGAACGTCGTCAACAACTGAGTAACACTTTCGTTCGTATTCGACCCGCTCGTATTACTCGTTGATGTTTTTTTTGCTTTGTTTCTCCCGATGGGTCGTTGAAGTTGCGAGACCTCGTTGACGTCTTCATCGTCATCATCGGAAGGTTTGGTACGTTTTGAACCCCGCGATGAAGTTGTCGTCATCGTTGGAACGGCTCCCCATTTAGGACATTTTTTGAAGACTTCCCAAGCTTGTTCGTGAGTGAAAGCAAGCCCAAGTTGTGCTCGGTACCGTTCGTGTGCCGTTCGTGAAATGTCGGCCTCACTCATTCCGCTTGATCTATTAGTGACCAAGTTGTTGTAGATGCCGCCAAAAGAATTTATTTTTTTGTTGATGTCGTTGAACTTGGTGTTGAGTTGATGAATCGTTCGATAATTTCCGCGACCCATAAAACTAAAGAACACTTGCCCGATTCGGGTCCAAAAACTTTCTACATTTATGTAAATTCAAGTATAAGAATATTAACAAGAATAATAATAATATTAATAATAATAATAATAACAATAATAATAATAATAACAATAAAAATATTACCACCGGTTTGTGCGTTACCGACAACGGGGTCCTCCGAAACGTCAACTCACGCCGACACTAACGCGAGTTCCTCGTCTTTACTCCACATTTGTTTGGCGGCTCTATTTTCATATTGTTTGTTTTTTCCTTTTCTCGTTGGTGTCGGGTTTGATGGTTCCGGGATAGATTGCGGGCTATAATGTTGGGTTTCCGGAACAATGTCGTCGTCGAGATTGATTGCGGGTGAAGGAAGATTGTAGTTGGCCGGAGTAAAACCTTGTTCAATCAAACCGGGACGTGTAAATTGGTAAGGAAATTATTGCGAAAATTGTTGGTGAAATTGTTGGGGAAATTGTTGCGGAAATTGTGGCGGATATTGTTGCGAAAATTGTGCCGGATAATGTTGCGAAAATTGCGGATGATAACCTTGTTGTGTAAACGCTTGGAAACCAAGCTCCGGGTCTTCTTGCGGTTGTGGTGTATCCGATCGGTTACGACGGGATGTAGGTGTTTTGTTTGGATTCATGATGAAATTTGAGAGAGTTTGAGAGAGTTTGAGAGAATTTGAGAGATTTTGGTGTGAAAAAATAAGAGGTTTGGGTTAATATATATAGTGTGATTAAATTGAAAAAAAAAATTGAAAAAAAAAATTAAAAAAATTAAATAAAAATAGCCGTTGGTAGCTGTTGGAAATTTTAAATTTTCAAAATTTAAAAAAAAAGAAATCTTTCGGGTTGAACGGGTTTTGGAACCCGGGGCTGGAACCCGAGCCTGCAACCCCCCGTACCGTAAGCTGCCCGAGCCCGCTCGAGCCCGAGCCCTCGGGCGCTACGGATGGCCTTACATATTTTTATTGCTTTGCATATACATATGCTACTTAAAGGATTTTCAATTTCCCTTAAACTAAGGGGCCGTTAACCTAATCACTTACCCGGGTAAGTGCTTACCTGTAAAATTCAACACTATCACTTACTTTATGGGTAAGATTTTAGTCCACCAAAATGGCATCGTATGCAACAATTTAGCCGGTAAGCGCTAACCATGGTAAGAGTCGTCGCACTCACTTACCGGGTAAGACTCTCGGTCCTTGCTTTCGACTCTCAGTCTTTGCTTCCGCTCTTAGTCGTTGCCATATTCATCCGGTAAGCTAATGTGACTTGGTAAAAACTTACTCGAGTAAGCGTTTTGTAAACGGTCCCTAAGATATGATGATAATAGACAAATGGTTCAATATATGACATTGTTAGTACATATTTTGTAATGCATTTAATAACTATTATGTACATTCGTCGGTGAAGACATGAATTGCAGACTGAAAATATCTGTTGGTGATGACTTGGTTGGTAATGCATACTCTCAATAATAATTTTATATATACTTTTAAAATAAAATGTAAAGCCATGTATAATTTATCGATAGAATAATTACTGACAAATTACCCAGGGCATTTTACCGATGATTGCCAATGGCCACACTTAACAACAAATTGCCTTTCGGAATATTTACCGCCGTCAAATGCAGACAGATGTTGGAGCAGTATAAGCCATCAAGGGGTAGTAACTCATATCACGGGAGGAAACTTTGCGCATAGTTCTATTACTATTAGGGTGGCTCCGCGATTTCTTATGGACACAGACATCCCACGTAGTTTTTCGGTACTCTTTCTTCTTTGGAAACCCATTTGTAAAACCATTAACATGTTTTAGTACTTTAGTTTGTAATAACATCCCTAACAACTTCTATAATAGAATCAAAGGGCCTTTGGCCTAGCGGTATGGGAACCTTTGTCCTCGTTGGAGGTCAGGGGTTCAAAGCTCACCAAATGTGAGGATGGTGTGTGAGTTTAATTGTTGCATTTATCGTATATGAATATCATATACTTCAAAAACAAAAAAAAACTTCTATAATAGAGCATAAAAGTCAAAATATCAAAAAAGATTATATCCATCTTTAAAAACTATTCTATTTTATCAATCTAACATTAGCTATATTAATATAATATTTAATACATAAAATAAAATATTGTTTATCTCTCATATATATTTAATTTAATATTCTTTTATTGGTGGAAAACAATTATAGTATAATTTCTCTCTATTAGATAAAGCTTTATAGTTTCTGGTCTTTTTTTTTCTATTTTAATATACAAGATAGCATGTATAAAAATTGTTAAAATATCATCTTTTCTCCATTTTAACATAGTTGTTGGTGATACTAATTTAATTTTATTATTTAAATATATATATATATATATATATACAAGAGTTTGTACGGTTTGTTAGATTTCACTGGTTTATAAAATAGTCATGGCCTATATATATATATATATATATATATATATATATATATATATATATATAGACTTGGGGACATGTGAGACCAACATGTTTTCGTGAGACCGGTGAGACCAAGTTTTTACACTTGAAACTTCACAGCAAAATACTATGAAGGTAACCTTCACAGTGTTTTTGTTGTGAAGGTTCGCATCTTTATTTACCTTCACAGTGTTTTACTGTGAAGTTTCAAGTGTAAAAACTTGGTCTCACCGGTCTCACGAAAACATGTTGGTCTCACAAAAATACCCTAAAATACCCTTATTTTTGTAAAAAAATTAGTTAAAAATGCCAAATGATATATTCATGAAGCCAAAAAATATATATATATATATATATTCATTAAGCCAAATTTACAAAATCATGAAGCTAGGTATGGTTTGTACGAGTTTGTACAAACTAACTGGTTTGTACCCGATACCACCCTTATATATATATATATATATATATATATATATATATATATATATATATATATATATATATATATATATATATATATATCTTCTAATGATCCGGTAATTTTAAGCAGGTCAAAATCTACACCAAATACCTTAAGGGTGTGTTTGGTTTACGGGAATGGATTGGAATGGATTGGATTTCATGTAAGGATTTGGATTTGGAGGGATTTGGATTTCGGGGGATTTAGAATCCTTTTATGTGTTTGGTTTGTAGGATTTGGATTGGAATTTTTTTTTTGTAATTATTTGTTTGTTTTATAAAGACTTTATTTTTATTGATAAATTACTTTCTTCTTAGTAAGTGGAAAAAACCTAGTTTAAAAATATTTAATCATTTTCTTAGAATTTCTTTTATCTCATCTTTAATATACAATTGAAAAGTACACATTTTATTTTAAATTTAAAGTTTATTTTAAAAAAAAATAATTTAAAAATATCGTACCTACTTTGTAGAGGAATATATATATATATATATATATATGTTAAACCAATTGGTATTGTTTAATTTAATATGTAATTTATTATTAACAATAGTTATTTAGTATTAAAACAACTTAATAATAATTAATTATTACTTATCTTTTTTCTATTTTAGTACCAAGTGATAGTGAAGGGAAACATGCCTCACGCCCTCTCCCTCGTTGGATTTCAAATCCCAGCCTTCACTAAAGGATTTCAAAACCCATGAGACATGTGATTTCAACAAAATCCAAGGATTTCAAAAACCTCCAATTCCAAATCATATGGCAGACCAAACGTGGGATTGGAATGGATTTGAAATCCAAATCCCTCCAATTCCAATCCATTCCGACAAACCAAACGCGCCCTAATTGTATTTAATATTAGCTCCAAAATATTTAAATTCAATACAAACTTATTCAAAATCTAAAAAGTATCCCCAATAATACTAATCTAATCTAAACGGAAGAGGAGGGAATATAAATTGCAAGAAAAATGAACGACTTTGACATATCATGAAAATATACGTGCAAAAACTTTATAATTTGCACAACTTTATTTTTCCAAAATCGCCTCTTCTTACATATCCTATATCAAAATTTTAATTGGCTGCTTGAGGCGTGACTTGACAACAAATTCATATCTTAGAAATCATGGTTTTTCAAGGTGTTCTTGATTACACCTATAAATGTATGTGTAATGTATATATATGTATGTATATGTTTATTTTATTATATAATAATATTGAATAAATTCTTGTAAGAAGATTGTAATATACGGATACATAGATTTTATAAAAAAATATAGTATCAAACTTAAGGTTAAAAAATTGTCTTGATGCATGGCATCATGCCGTCGTAGGGCGCCATACCTTAAACATATGAATGTCATGAGGTTTAACAAGACGTAGGAGACATGTCTACGGCTACGGCATGGCTACGTTGCACCTTTTGTAACATGTAACACGGCTTTATGTGCGCGCGCACACATGCACACACACACACACACACACACATATATATATATATATATTGTAGTTTTCATGAATAATGATTTGTTAATAAATGAATAGTCATATACAAATGCTCGAAAATTCAGACACTCTTTTTCAACGAAACTAACATAGTCCTGTCTATATCATGCGAGGTTCACATCACAATCTTATCACACTTATCGAATGGAGGAAACCTTACACATAAATGTCTGCAAGTCCAAAGCTTTGGCCATGGCCATGGATAACAAGCAAAGGGTAGACACACAAACCAAATTAACATGTAGCCATACATGGTTAGATTGAACATGGACAAATTTGTGTTTTTAGGGCATGGTTGCCACTTAGAGACAAGTCACATCCCCCAAGAGAAAGAAACATTCCTAACCCTAGTTGTGCCCTTCGCAAGGTCACCTTCCACGCCCAACCCTATCCTCCTTTCAATTCTTTCCTTTCTAGGTGAAAGATATATGGTCCTTTTCTATTAGTTTTGATTACTTGAACCACGAAAGAGTTCAAGTGGTCACTACTAATTTTTTTGACGGATTTAGACGAAAGATGAAAAAAACAAAACTTCTAAAATAATAGAAGAAATATGTATCGTCGATATTCCGTAAACAATTTTAGACAGAGTACCGAAAACCGTCCGTCGAACATTATTTAAGTAATTTTTTTTGTCAAAGATTCGTCGGAAATCCGTCATAAGATTGTGTTGATAATCCGTCGAAAATTCCAATCTGTCGAAAATATGTTTGTATATATATATATATACATATACATATACATACATTATTATCATACATACATTTGGTCGTTAATGAATCTAAAGGATGTATGTGTGTTATAATGTACATAATTAATTAAGGCGTCTAATTGTGTAATTAATGAAGTGTTATACTCACTTAAACCAAAAAACGACCCATTGGACCCACAATGACCCACTTAGGCTCGTTAATGATAATACGACCTATTATACCCACATAGGCCAAAACGATCCATTAACGAGACACTAAGACCCACATGACCTGTTATACCTTACTTTTATCTCTTAATGGTCTTTCAGATTTATTTAGTCTTACCATGACCCACTTAGATTCGTTAAGTATAATAAGGTCCGTTATACATCAATTAGACCCATATGATCCACTTAGACTCGTTGAGAACCACAATGAGCCGGTATATCTCAATTAGACTCTTTATAGTCTAATCGAACTCATTATGAACCACTTAGACTAATACGACCCCCTTAGTCTCAGAAGACCCATTTTATTCATTTAGACCACAACGACCCATTAATGAGCCATTAAATCCCATTGAAGCACATTTAGGCGCTGTTTACTTACCTCTTAATAGTTCCATTAAGAGGTAAGCTCTGAATCGCTAAGAGGTTAATCTTGTTTAGTAAAAAAATGCTGCCTCTTAATGGCTCTAAAACCATCTGAATTATTTTGTATATTGGGCCTCCGTTAACCATTCAGGGCGCTAATTTCATGCTAAACAATTACCAAACAATCATATTTCATTTTGCACTATATCGTAGAGTCTCGTAATCATTCTGATCACTTAATCACTATGCACCAAACCATTCAGCAACTGTTAAATAGCCTCTTACACCCATTAATATCCAATAAATATCTAATATGAGTCGTTATGATCTAGTAAAACTTTTTGATTGAATTATTTAATTTAAAGGTGTGTATGGGTGGCATGAAACTAGAACAAAAAAACATAAACTTCCATATGGAAACGAAAGATCGAACCCATCTAAATTGGTTAAGTAGCGGGTTGGATATGGTTCTATTAGTAACCTAGACTGTAGAGAACCCATCAAAGATACAAATTGAAAAATGTTTAATGGATCAAATCTTAATTTATATGATTTTAAAAATAACACATGATATTTTAAAAACAATACTTATATAAACTATAAAAAAATTTGATTTAGGCGGATTATATTTTTATATAGGACTCCACTATCAACGGGACAATCCAAATCAGTTGGGAATGTCTTAAATAAGCGATTTCCGAATATCTTGCATATGGCACGGAATGCGGCGGACGTAACGAAGAAAATGGGACTTCTCGTTTGATGGTACAAACCTTGGTGTCTTGAGGGCATATTGTCCTTCAGGGATCCGAGAGGAGCACTGTATATAGATGGTACAGGTAAAATAAACATCATTGACTTATAACGTTATATGCACGTTAGTTACTACTCGTTTGTGTTATATTTATTGACTAGTGTTGGGACACACCTACTTAGAAAGTCATATTCTTATCTGGCCAGGGCCCAGGGCAATACAAACACCCAACACGTGGGTTCTATATCCAAGCATACCAGTGGCTATATTAGCATTACACAACATACACATAATAGTGAGACACACACATATATATATATATATATATATATATATAATATGGTTTGAAATTTATTTCTATTCCTTATGTAACATCCCAAAAATACAAGCAAATTTAAATTTTTAAATAAACAATTCATTTATAACAACTCATTAAATGAGCCCAATGTTTCGGTTACAAACTCATAATTAATATCTTTATAATAAAAACCAGCGGAATAAACGTTAATTATTAAAACCATAAAACAACCAGCTCTCCTCGCGCGCCAGTGTGTACCCGTCACGCCTTAGAGCCACTCGCACCTGAAACCACAATTTATTGGGAAAGGGTAAGCACGAAGCTTAGTGAATTCAAACACCATAAATAATACAGTTATTCCACACTACCCCTAAAACAGATAGTGACACATAAACGATCATACAGGTCTACGAACAAATCATAAACATGTATATCCACAACCACCCGCCTAAGAGGCACAAGTCGGTCCCACCGACCACATGATAACATCTTCGGCCCCGCCGAATCCCCGGTCCCACCGAGTCTCTACGCCACCCGCGTATAAAACCTCCGGCCCCGCCGGAACCTCGGTCCCACCGAGTTAACATGGCAACATAGTATCAACTAGACACCCCACTATCTAGTTCCACAACACAATCACATAAAGCTACCACACACGTACTACAGCAATGATAAAACAACTATTATTAGATATAGTGAGAGAACTCACCTCGAGTGCGCGCCTAGCTTAATAATACAATTCAAGCTTCACAATTACGGTCACCTCCCAGCACCTAAACGCATGTTAAAACGTGTCAATACGAGACTCGGACCCTATGACACGACACACGCTTACACCGTCACTAAAACTAATTTCCGTTCTCACAAAACAGGTCTGTTCGGGACCTGTTTCGACCCCCTTTAAACCCAGAAAAATCCCAATATTATTTCATGACCAAAAAGTACTCTGAGATAGGGTTTCAAAGACATATTATACGCCTCCTAACGATTTTTCTACATTTAATTACGGATTTTATAAGATCAGCCCGCAGAACAGCGAAAAACAGCACTTATCAGTATAAAACGACGATTTGGCCTAAGTTACGTTCCGAACTGGATTTTGCACAAAACACAGAAAAGTTTATAGACTCAAAAAGGGAACTTTTGGCACCGAAATCACCCCAATCCGAGTTACGAGGAGAAAGTTACAGCTTACGCAAAACAGTGACAGAACTGCAGTTTCTTTTACATAAAATGACGATTCACAGAACTTACGACCACGTTTTCGCCCAGCTAGAGGCCGAACCAGTTTTCCGCTAAAACACGGAAAGCGTGCCCGACCCCGAGCTTGAACCGTGGGCGCCAGTTTCGGCTCAAACGGAGTTACGACGGAAAAGTTATGAGCATACGAAAACTGGACAGCACACTTAGAATTTTCATAAAAATATAACTTTATAAACGGTTCGCGTTCGGCTTAACGGTTCAGGTTGCCACTAGGGCTGGACACCCCACGCACCACCCACTGCCACCTCCGGAAGTGGTGTTCGGCGGCGGCGGCGGCCACCGCCGGTGGTGGTTTCACGGCGACATCAAAGAAACGACAAGGGGGAGGGAAAACACTTACCTACGACGACGTCTCACCACCACAACCAAACCTCTCTCTCGATCTCCGACGAAACCAGGGTGTGGCGACCTCCGGCGAAAGCAGCAGCTGCGGCGAGAGGGGCTGCCGCTGCGTTCTTCCCTCTCCTCTCTCTCTTTCTCGCGATCTCTCTTTCTCTCTTCGTTTCTTCACTCTCTATCTCACTCTCTTCTCGTTTCTTTCTCACTGCCGCACCACACGAGACAAAGGAAGGGGCAAATAGGGTTGCAGAATTGTTGGTTAGCTTGGCTTACAAGGGGAAGAAAAAACGAGATAGAAATCTCGGCCATGGGCCGAGACCCATGCAAGATTTCCCAAAATTGCACCTATGGTCCCTTGAAAATCCAAGACTCTTCACCATCCACCATTAATATATGGATCTTAGCATTTTGGTCCTCTTTAACACCAATCCACTAACCAAGAATAATTAAAGGCAACAATTTAAAATGGTTTAAAGATTTATTACGCATTTGGTCCAACTTGCTAACCCCGTTAGTAAAGATTCGCTAAAAGAACGATATTAACGCAATTAATTAAAATATATATAAACATACCGGGACACGGGCTTTACAACTCTCCCCCACTTGGATTAGACTTCGCCCTCGAAGTCTCTGCCTACGAATAGCTCCGGATAGTTCTCCCGCATAACATTCTCGGGTTCCCCAGTCCACTCGGACCCCTTTCGGTGTTGCCACTGGACTTTCACTAACTGGAATCTAAATTTCTCACACCGCCTTATAAAATTTCTCGAATACATTTCTTACCAACAAAACTCCTTCAAGAACATTGAAATTAAGATCAGAAGAACACTCCAACAACTGGAATCATTCCTAGTCAAACGACTTTGGTTGTCCCCCAACCTTAGACATTCCATACATCCCGAGTCAAATCTCAAGTTCTAACCACTCTAAAGCTGCTCACCAGTATACTCTACAGGATACTCGATTACTATCCCTCCCATCATTAATTGACGATTAACTTCTACGAATTCTAATAGACTCCAAAGATTTTCAATAACTTATATTAACAAAACATCGACCCCCTGCCGAACATCGGTCCAACCGATTACAATAACAAACATCTGTTGATCCAAACCCTTAGTGATTTGATAATGACCCTCTCTTAAATACTTAGTGAAAATTGTATGTAAACAATATGTATCAGAGTTTCACTATCGCTGATAAGTACTAAGATCTTACAGTACCGCTGAAAGGAACTCTCGCTCTTTAAATTAAACATTCAGCGAACACTGTTCACCATAATGTGCTGAGTCTGTTCAGTCCTTATGGTGATCGCTGATAAGTTAGTTGTTTACTTATAATCCCTGAAGACAAGTTTCACGTCAACAAAGGTTCTACGCTGAAGTCGAAGATCAAGCTCAAGAACCAGCGACAAGTCTACTAATGAACTGATGCGGATCAGCGAAGACTCAGATTTGTCCACTCAACGTGAAGTATCAAGTACAAGACTTCAGCTATCGCTGAACTTTATCATTCGCTGAATAGTAAATGATAATCGCTGAATCAACGAAAGCTGATCATGAAGTCCTCCGTACAAAGTACTTTTGTCTTAACCTCCCTTGCACGCCACCGTACGAAATGTCAGAAAAGAACCTCCGAAAATCTGAGATCGTACAAACACTCTGATACTACACTGTTCATTCATGCGGCTACTAAGGTTGTCAACAAAGGTCAATGACATGCAACCAATCCGCTGATGACACGTGTAAAGTGTATACTGAATTGCATTAAATGCATGCAGTATATAAAGAGATGAACTCACTTCATTTGAAGTAACTTGCTAACTCTGGACAAGTTCACATCTCTCTCAAGATAGGATTTTATTAGTAATCTCCATACCCTTCTTAGTGCAAGAAACCTTAGTGTTCCAACTTGTTTAGATTTAGGTTTATCCTTAATCTTGTTTCCGCAACAAGCTGTAAATTGTTAATGATTTATCAATAAACAATTTAGAAAAGTAAAATTGCGTGTTTGTATTCAACCCCCCCCCCCCCCCCCCTTCTACAAACTTGTATAGGCCTTTCGGGACCAACAAGTGGTATCAGAGCAGATTTGTTTAATCTCATAAACAAGATATAATCTAAGATATTTCTCTTCCTTGCTATTATCTGAAAATGGCCTCCCACACAAACACAAATTATATAGACAATGGTTCTCTTGCAAAACCCCCTAGATTTTCCAGAGACAACTTCAACTTATGGAAAAATAGGATGATGCTCTTCCTAGAAGGTGTAGACCCTACTATGACCTACTATCTTGAAAACGGCCCACACATCCCTGTAACTATTGATCCTTTAGTTCCAGCCACTGCAACTCGAGCTGCTATTCCTGAAAGGCTGATTCCAAAGGAAATACACATGTGGACCGATGAAGATAAGAAGAAAGTGGCTATAGATACAAAAGCCAGATCCATACTATCCATGGCCCTTCCTGACGAAGTCTACCATTCCGTCATGAACCTGAAATCCTCAAAAGCCATGTGGGACACAATATGTGTTCAGTATGAAGGAACGTCTGAAGTCCAGGATTCAAGAAAGATCAACCTGGTAAGACAATACGAAAGCTTCATTTCTGGTAAGAATGAAACTCTCTCTGAAGTTCATCAACGTTTTAATTGCTTAATTATAGATCTAAAAATGGTTGGTAAGGAATATTATAACTTTGAAGTGCTGACAAAGTTTTTAGAATGTTTACCTGAAAGCTGGGACAATTATTCCATGTGTCTCAAGCTGTCAAAAGATCTAAGATCAATGACACTTGCTACCTTATATGGCACATTGCTGAATCATGAGCAATCTAGCCATCTTAAGAAGAATCTTGTAAAAGATTCCAAAAGCACCCCTGTTGCTTTAATCTTAGAGGAACCTTCTACTCAGCGACCTGTGGTCACTATCACTGAGTTAGAAAGTAACTCTGAAAGGTCATTAGATTCTGATTCTTCAGATGATGATGAATCCTTGGCTCTCCTAACTAAAAAGTTCAGGAGATTCGCCAAGAAGAAAATGTTTAGAAAGAACAAAACTCTTTCTATAGCTGACAAGCCTAAGTCATCAGCTTTTGTTGATAAGGCTACTGCTACTTGTTTCAACTGCGAAAAGACAGGTCATTTCGCTAACGAGTGCAGGTCAAAGAAAATCATGAGACCTTCAGCTTTTACAAAGAAATCCTTTGTTCCAAGGAATAAAGACGACAAATACTCAAAGCTGAAGGAGAAGTATGCAAAGCTGAAAAGCTTTAAGAAGAAAGGAAAAGGCCTGATGGCTGACTATGATTGGGCTGCTTCTGATGAAGAAGCCTCATCATCTGATTCTGAAGATGATGAAGCAAATCAATGTCTCATGGCCAAGATTGAAGAAGAGGAAGAAAGTTCAGACATTCCCTCCACTTCAACATCTGCCATTCAGGTATCACCTTCCTTCTTTACAAATATTGCAAATATTGATGAAGCTGATAGTCTCCGTAAAATCGAACTGCTGACTAGAAGTTTATACGAAGCCATGAACGGCAAAGCTGTGGTTGAAAACCAAAATCTTGATCTCGCTGAAAAGCTTAAAAACTGCCACCTTCAAATAGAAAAGCTTTCTAAATTTGAAGAAGATTTTAAAGATCAAGTCCATTTAAATCAGCTAGTCAAAATCGAACGAGCGGAAGCTATCGCTGCATTAAAAGCTGAACAAGCTACTGTTGAAGGATGGTGTAATTCTTCAACAAAGATCACTGAGATAATTAAGGCTCAGATTCCTCTGAGTGATAAACGTGGTCTGGGTTATAAATATGATACTCCAATACCAACCACTGAACGTTCAATGCTTAAATTTGGAACGTTCGTATCCTCAGTAGCTGACACTTCTTCATCTCAGTACTCCTCGTCGGTTACACCAATCCCTGAGGAAACTCCTACCTCCTCAAAAGGTAAGGAGAAATGGTTTATTCAAAACCTACCTCTGTCTCTAAAGACAAAGGTAAAGGAATTGTTATTTATCAAAATCCTCAGAAGGGTACCTTAGTACCTAAGCTGAATGCTTCCAAAGCCTTAGTGATTCATTCATCTGGTTCTAGAAATCAGACCTCTGGATCAGTTCAGCGACCTACTCCTAGACTCAGAGTAGATGTCCTTGGTAAGAAATCTGAAGAACTGAATGTTCGTCCTATTTCAAAAACCAATAGTGTACTTGGTGCTGGCACTTCTAATTCCAAATTAAAAGCTCAGCACTCAAGTGGTCCTAGAACTAATTTTAGTTATAGGAAATGTTATCACTGTGGACTTACCGATCATATTGCAAGTAAGTGTCCCACAGCCACCAAAGCTGATAAGATAGCTAAGGTGAAGATAGCACCCAAGAAGACCAAACCAGTTGCAATTCAGGTCAAGGTGACTCCTACCGCTGAGGTCAAGAAATTGACCAAAGTGAAGAAAGACAAAGCTGAATCTTCAAATGCTGCGAAGACTGCTGAACCCATTCCAACCACTTCCACTGACAAACGCGTATACATGGTGAAGTGGGTACCCAAGCAAAACTAATCTTCCTTTGTATTGCAGGTTAAGAAGGGTATCTGGTATCTCGATAGCGGATGCTCTAGACACATGACTGGAAAGAAAAGCCTGCTCGCTGAATACAAGGAAGAGAAGGGTCCCTCTGTGACTTTCGGTGGAAATGGAAAAGGACACACCCGAGGGTATGGTGTACTTTCAAATGGTACAACATCCTTCAGAAGAGTCGCATATGTTGAAGGGCTGAAGCATAATCTTCTAAGCATCAGTCAGCTTTGCGACATGGATAATAAAGTGATTTTCACTAAGGAATCCTGCTTTGTCTCTGACAAAAAGGAGAAGATAGCTCTCAGCGGTTATCGTTTGGAAAATGTTTACGTTATAAACATGGACTCAACAACCACTGAGAACTCCTGTTTCTTCTCAAAAGCATCTTCTGATGTTAACTGGCTATGGCACAAAAGGCTCTCACATCTCAACTTCAAGACACTGAATACTCTTTCATCCAAAGAGTTAGTCACTGGTCTACCTCAACATTCATACGCCAAAGAGTCCTTATGTTCAGCGTGTGAAAAAGGGAAGCAGACCAAGGCAAGCTTTAAGTCAAAGCAAGTTTCCTCAGTGTCATCTCCTCTTCAACTACTCCATATGGATTTGTTTGGCCCCGTTAACAAACAATCCATCGCTGGAAAGAAATATACGCTGGTCATAGTTGATGAATTCTCTCGTTACACATGGGTAATGTTTCTCCGTTCTAAGAGTGACACCCCTGAAGAACTCATCACCTTTGTTCGGAAGATGGAAACTCTGAACAATATGACTGTTCGCTCAATAAGGAGTGATCATGGAACTGAATTCAAAAACAGTTCTCTTGATTCCTTCCTTGAGAGTAAGGGTATTTCTCACAACGTTTCGTCAGTGAGAACACCGCAACAAAACGGAGTCGCTGAAAGAAGAAATAAAACAATTATTGAAGCTGCACGTTCAATGCTCAGCGATTCTCACCTGCCTACTCAGTTTTGGGCAGAAGCTGTCAACACTGCTTGTTTTACGCAAAACAGGTCGCTGATAGTTAAAAGATTCAAAAAGACTGCCTATGAACTCTTTCATGGGAGAAAGCCTTCAATCAGCTTTCTTCACATCTTTGGATGTCAGTGTTTCATACTGAACAACAGAGATGCCCTTGGAAAGTTTGATCCTAAGGCTGATGATGGAATCTTTCTTGGATACTCCTCAGTTTCCAAAGCCTTCAGAGTCTTCAACCGAAGAAGACAAACTGTAGAAGAAACTATTCACGTCACGTTTGACGAATCCCGTTCAGCGAACTCTAAACCGAACGCTGATACAGAAGAACTGAATCAATGGATGTTTTCTCATCTTGTTGATTCAGAAGATGTTCCCACTCCTCATGCTCACACAGTAGAAAATGATGGTCCTTCTATCATTCCAAATATGCAAAATAGTGAAGCTGAAACATCTTGGGTCTCAGCTGTTCCTATAAACACTATACCTGCAGTTGATCCAAATGTCTCAGAAATTCCATCTATTTCTCAGCAATCAGTGAATGAAGTGGCAAATGCAAACATTCCTCTCTTAGCTGATAATCCAAAAGTAGCTGAAGCCTCATCTTCAGTTTCTCCAGTTCAGACTGAGTCAGCGACGCATGCTCCGGCTCAGCGATGGACTGTAAATCACCCAATCGATCAAATTCTTGGTGATCCCAACGTTGGTATTCAGACACGTAGAAGTGCAGGTAATATTTGTTTATTTGTTAACTTTATTTCTCTAACTGAACCAAAGAAAATAGATGATGCCCTCAGAGATCCAAACTAGGTCAGCGCTATGCAAGAAGAGCTGACTGAATTCGAAAGAAACAAAGTTTGGAAACTTGTTCGTAGACCAACTGACAAAACGGTGATAGGCACTAAATGGGTCTATCGAAACAAGTTGGACGAACATGGTACTGTAACTCGCAACAAAGCTCGTCTTGTTGCTCAGGGATACAGACAAGAGGAAGGCATAGATTATGACGAAACTTTTGCTCCAGTAGCATGACTTGAATCTATTCGTCTTTTCATAGCATTTGCTGTACACAAAAACTTCACTGTACATCAGATGGATGTTAAGTCAGCGTTTCTAAATGGAAAGCTGAATGAAGAAGTATATGTGGAACAACCTCCAGGATTCTCAGATCCTAAGCGTCCAGGTTATGTTTATAAACTGGACAAGGCACTTTATGGCTTAAAGCAAACTCCACGTGCATGGTATGATACTCTCTCTACTTATCTCCATATTGAAAAATTTGAGCGAGGTAAGATTGACAAAACTTTGTTTTTTAGAAAAGTAAAAGGTCATATCATTTTAGTTCAAATATATGTTGATGACATTATATTTGGTTCTACTAACCCTGAGCTTTGTACTCGTTTCACTGATAGAATGAAAGATGAGTATAAAATGAGTATGATGGGTGAACTAACATATTTCCTTGGTCTTCAGATTAAGCAAACTGAAAAAGGAACTTTTATAAATCAGGGAAAGTATGTTAAAGATATGCTGAAGAAATTCGACTTAACTGAAAGTTCAGCTATGAAAACCCCTATGGCACCACCGCTGATACTTGATAAGGACACAAAGGGTGTTCCTGTCAATGTCATGCTGTACCGTGGGATGATCGGCTCACTACTGTATCTTACAGCTAGCCGACCCGATATTATGTTTGCAACATGTCTGTGCGCACGATATCAAGATGAACCTAAGATATCCCATATGAAAGCTGTAAAGCGAATCTTTCGATATCTTAAGGGTACAGCGAATCTAGGTCTTTGGTATCCCAAAGACTCAGGATTCGATCTAACCGCCTATTCAGACAGTGATTTTGCAGGTTGCAAAATGGATAGGAAAAGCACCACAGGAGGATGTCAGCTCCTGGGTGGAAAGCTGGTCAGTTGGACAAGTAAGAAGCAAAACTCAGTGTCCACTTCCACAGCTGAAGCTGAGTATGTAGCCGCTGGAAGCTGCTGTTCTCAAGTCTTGTGGATGAGAAATCAACTACTAGACTATGATCTTCAGCTCTCCAAAATTCCAATCTATTGCGACAGCACAAGTGCCATCGCTATAGCAAACAATCCAGTGCTACACTCAAAGACAAAACACATAGAAATCAGATATCATTTTATCAGAGATCATGTGATGAATGGTGATATAGAACTTCATTTTATCCCAACTGATTATCAGTTAGCTGATTTGTTTACCAAACCTCTTGATGAGACAAGATTCAACTTTCTCATCAGCGAGCTTGGAATGCTGAACTTTGAAGGATAAAATCTTCAGCGGTTCACATTTAATCAGCGATACGTTTATACATTCTTGTATAGGCTTCGGGATAAAATCAACTTTTATAATCCATTTCATCATCTTCTCTCTGAATAAATTTGGTTAAACTGATATCCAGGTATGTTTTCTCTCTCTGACAATCGCATGTAAATGCAAGATTTCAAAATAAATTGCATCGCTGAATATCTCTTCCTTAACAGCGATATTTTGAAAATTCCTTAAACCTTCACTGATATTTCTATTCAGTGCTTCATTTTTTTTAAAAAGAGTCCCTGAGTTTTTTTTAAACCTCAGAGACGTCCTAAAAGAATGTGAAAGGACAGTTGTGACGTCATTGCAACGGATAACACTCGGCACGATTTCTTTCTGACACACGTTTGCACGTTTTGTTCAAACTTCCAATCAAATGCAAACACGTGTCCGTGTCATGATGAAAACCTTTTCCCGCTCAAGGTTTTCTCTCTCTAAAAATCCCTATATAAACAACTCTTGGTTTATATTTGTCTTTTACGCGAACAATCTTTCTCCGCAAGAAAAGAATTCTCTGTTGCATTTGTGCTCTCAAAAACCTCAAGAACTGTTCATCATCTTGGTATTCAACTTCAAGGTTAATATGTTCTTATTTTTTATCAAATGCGTATAACTTGTTTTCGATCTTCTCTTTGTTTTAACAAGATCAAACAAAAGAACTTTTTAAAATAAAATCATTTCTTTCATGGTTTTATGAACACAACCATTTCATGGTTGTTCTTCAAGTTTTAAATCTAAATCTTAAACTTGTTCTTCATTCGTATCCATTTTTCTTTTAAGAAACTGGAATACAAGATTTTATGGGTTTTACTTTTCTTTTAAAATCAAGAAAAACCCTAATCTTCATTAAGACATTTTTTTTTGTCTGAATGAAATGGACAAGATTCGAAAAATCTTAACGGAAATTTCTTTCCACATTAAGATAATTCTTATCTGTTAACATCTTTGGTTGAACTGATAATACAGTGATATGGCATCTTCAAAGCTGAATGTTACCGCTGAAACCATCTCCACTGACTCTGAGGAAATGGAAATCTTCAAAGCCCCCCAGGTGAAGTTCGAGCTGGATCAACTCGATTGGACTAAGGCCAACAACCTCTCAGCTCTTCTCGAGTTTCCTCCTCGGAAGCAAGTATCACATCTGGACGATGCTGTAAATTTTCTGAAGAATATCCCTATCTACACAGCCCTGACCATAACACCTCCTGCCAGTCAGCGGCTCTTATCCTAGTTCTGGTACTCTGCCAGACACACTGAGCTACCCTCTGCCAAAGATCCATCCAAAACCATAGACTGCATACTCAGCGATACTGAGTATGGCACCATCAAGATCACACCCGCAATTATCCGCAAAGCCCTAAACTTCCCAAATGCCTCCAAAGAAAAACCCTTCATTCCATTCCCTGACCACAAAAAGCATGCTGACAGAGAAGCAATCATTGCTTTCCTTGACGCAATGGGTTATATCTGGGATATTGGAAGGGACAAGAAGCCTGAGAAGAAACTGACGCTGATAAAGAAATCCAAGATGCCCAGCGAGATGAATTTCATCTTCGCTCACCTGATCAGCTGCATGACAGCGAAATCCGGATCTTCTGATCAAGCCGCCCAACCTCAGCAGTCCATGGGATACGCACTGCTGAAAGGTCTAAATATTGACTGGGCCTCCATTATTTATGAAGACCTGATTCAACGTGTCGATTCTGCCGCTGACAGACCAGCATGGGTTCCTTACCCACGATTCATCAGCGCCATCTTTCAATATGGCCTGAAGGACAGCTATCCTGAAGAGGGTGATCTGAAACTTTCTCAGATTGGCCCTAAGGTTCTCGACTTCAAGCCTGTCGCCAATGAGGTACGTCTCTCTACTCTTCTCACTCTTCTAAATTCTCCGCTTTCTGTGGCTCCTTCAGCGACTATACCAATCGCTGATACCCCGGCCACAACATCCTCTCCTTATAAGAAAAGGAAACCCTCTCACACCCAACTTGATTCCAAAAGGATCAAGAAAACCAAGGAGCAACCCCAGCAATTCCATGCTGAAGACTCCTCAGCTCATTCTGAAGAGCTGAAGGAAAGTTCCGTGGTACGCTCTGCCACACCCGTGCAAGCCATCCCTCCAATCCAGACTTCAGCGTCTCCAAACGCTGAGGTTAGAAACTTGGAAACTACCCAACCTCCCTCAGTCTCTCAAAAGACTGATGAAGTGATTGTCAGCGATTCCAACGCTGAACTCAGAACCCGAACCCCAATCTTAACCTTCGCTTCTCCCTCCACTCACTTGGACACTCCTCCTGCGAACACTGGAGATGCCATCATTCCAGAAGCCGCCGCTGATGCTTCTCAACTAATGATGAAGAAAGGACCTGCAGAGTTCACCATACCTCACCGTACTTTCGAAGAGGATATGGAACACTACTCAGGAACCTGCAACTTCGACGAGTTCATCAATCCTCCTGCAGGTACTAATCCCACCTTAAACACTGTAACTAAACCTGAAACTTCTGAGCTTTCCTTTGTTCACAAGTACTTATATGTTACAGGTCCTAATTTGGGAGACATCAACGCCTCGCTGAAGTCCGTGGAAACAAAGCTGTCCAGTCTCACCACCACACTCTCCAACAACTCAACAGCTGTAACAAACGCTGGAGAGAACTTGACAAAGCTGACAACGGTGGTGGAGAAGAAAGCTTCCACTGAAGACATCAAGAGTCTTGATAAGACGCTCAGCGATTTTGCCAAGGTGCTCTGTGACATCTACACTGACTACACAAGCCTCAAAACATCAGTTTTGACCATGTCCAGCAAAGTAACAACGCTGAAGACATCGGTTGAAAAACTCGAGGGTGATATGTCAGAGGTCAAGACTGACTTAGGCTCTGTAAAGACCGACGTTAGCTCTATGAAGACGATGATCGAGACGCTGGTAAACAAGGCAAATAGTCCAGCTCCTGCTCCTGCCCCTGTCCCTATTCTGGAATCTTTCACAGAGGAGGATCGCACAGAGCTGAGGAAAATCACACCTGCTATTTCTGGCCTAGAAGACAGAATAGCAAAGCTTGAAGGTTGTGTGAAAATCTCTGGCCCAGAAGACAGAGATAACACCAATGCTGAGTCTGCCCATTCCTCCCTCAGTCATCATGAAAAAGAGGGGGAGAAGAGCGCTGAACATTCCAAGGAGAAAAGCGCTGAAGATCTTGAGAAAAGCTCTGAAGATCTGAACAACAAAAGCGCTGAAGACCTTTCCCATGATGAATCTATCAGGGGAGAGAGGAATGAAGATCTGACCGCTGGACCTCAGGGAGATGAAAACCCTGAGGGAACCGAGAAGCTCGCCTCTGTATCTGAGGGGGAGCAACTCGAAGAAGATGCTGAGAATTCCGAAGCAGAAGAAGATGAAGACATCGACATCCCTGACGACAAACCATCCTTCTCTCCAAGAAAGGATGATGATGATGATGAAGATGACGATGATTTCTTTATCGTCAAACCTGCCCCAAGGATCAAAGCTCTTAAAGGAATCTCAATAAAAGAACCATCAGGGGAGAAGACAAAGACAAAGCCCTCAGCCTCTGGTGCTGAGAAAAGCAAAGACAAAGGCCTCGCTGAAGATGAAAATCTAGCGATTCTCTTTGAAAAGCCGGTTTGTCAGGTAAACTAAATCTTTATTTTTTCCTTCCCTGAACTTCTCAACAACTCACTAAGTTCTCCAAACCTATATACACATCCACATTATTTTTTCTATCTTTTCTACCCAAGTTCTTCTACCCAATTCTTATCTGTAAGATCGCTGCTTTTCAGCTAGTCCTCTCCCCTGTTTGAGGATGTCGCTGAAGGTTCTACTGTTGCGACTTCACAAATAAAGCCAGCTGCTGCTGATGAAATAATCCCAGTCTTGGATTTAATCTCTGAGACTGATGAACCAGAAGAACAACCTCTCTTGCACAATAAGAGACCTTCCTCAGTTCCTCAAAGGCTGAGTGAAGAAGATCAAAAGAGAAGAGAAGAAATAATAAAGCGATTCGAGGATCAGCGAATCATTCTAAGGCGTGATCAACTGCCTTCAGTTCTTCCTAAGTTCAGAATTTCAAAAGTTGAATATCAGGACCACCTTAGAGCTGAACGCCTTATTGCTGAAAGAAAGGAAGCTGAAGAGAAAGACAGAGAATACGCCATCAAGCTCACTCAAGAATCTGTCAAAGACCCCAAGATGAAGCGTGTTCCCATTCAAATCCAACGAAAGATGTGGGAAGAAGCCCAGAAGATCGTGGAAAAGAAAACTGAAGTTTCTCAGACCACCTTGATCTGGTGTAAAGAGAAAATTCACTTCAGATATCGTCCAACGAAGATCAACAAGGTATTCATCTCTGGAAGAACATCTATCGGAGTACCTATTGTTGACATCAAACTGTTCAGAGAAGATGGCACATCTGAAACCTTTCGCGCTGACACTGTAAAAAGGTATGGTCTCTCTGAATGGCTGGAGATGAGGTTAGCTATCCAACCATCACAATCTAAGTGAAAGAATCATTTCGAAAAGCTGATAAACAGACAGATCGACTTGATATCTTCTTGTGTGGATATTCCTCCTGTTCCTGATCTAAAGCCGAAAAGAAAAAGAGGTTCTCCAAGGAAGAAACATCAAGATTCAAACTCAGGACCTGTCATACGAAATGAAACTGGAATTGGTTTCTCTCGCGCTGAAGTACTTGGTCCTGATCTTGATCTATCCGCCCTTGACATCTCTTTGTCACCATGTGAACTTTTCGTCCCTGGTAAAGTCATCAGTAATCCTTATGGAATATTCTTTCTTGACTACGACGGACGTAAATGCTTTCAACGGATCGCTGAGCTCCCAATCACTCCAATCGAACAGCTCAGAGATCTTATCTACTGGTGTGACTTCAGAAAGGACATTCAGGCACGACACCTAAAACCCTTGATCTTTCAAGAAGCGCTGAAGAAAAGAAAACAAGGTGTAACGGTTCCTGACTGGATGATTCCCACTGAAAAGACGACCCTTGATGAACTTCTCATTAAGGAAGAACCTTTTGAAAACTGATATAATCTCCTTTTTCTCTATTGTATCAGTTGTCTTTCTGTACTTGTAATTTATTTCGCTTGTACTTGTAATCTTTCTGTTCTTCATTGTAACCTGATTCAAAGATTTAAAGAAAGATTTCAGCGAATGTACTTTACTCCACCAGTACTGAAAAGATCCCAGAAAACAGTAAAAGGGACAAATATTTTATGAGTTCTTTTTATCCTTATGTTTTCATTAAATAGCAATTTTCTTTGTTGCTATGTCATAATCAAATAGGGGGAGATTGTTGATCCAAACCCTCAGTGATTTGATAATGACCCTCTCTTAAATACTTAGTGAAAATTGTATGTAAACAATATGTATCAGAGTTTCACTATCGCTGATAAGTACTAAGATCTTACAGTACCGCTGATAGGAACTCTCGCTCTTTAAATTAAACATTCAGCGAACACTGTTCACCATAATGCGCTGAGTCTGTTCAGTCCTTATGGTGATCGCTGATAAGTTAGTTGTTTACTTATAATCCCTGAAGACAAGTTTCACGTCAACAAAGGTTCTACGCTGAAGTCGAAGATCAAGCTCAAGAACCAGCGACAAGTCTACTAATGAACTGATGCGGATCAGCGAAGACTCAGATTTGTCCACTCAACGTGAAGTATCAAGTACAAGACTTCAGCTATCGCTGAACTTTATCATTCGCTGAATAGTAAATGATAATCGCTGAATCAACGAAAGCTGATCATGAAGTCCTCCGTACAAAGTACTTTTGTCTTAACCTCCCTTGCACGCCACCGTACGAAATGTCAGAAAAGAACCTCCGAAAATCTGAGATCGTACAAACACTCTGATACTACACTGTTCATTCATGCGGCTACTAAGGTTGTCAAAAAAGGTCAATGACATGCAACCAATCCGCTGATGACACGTGTAAAGTGTATACTGAATTGCATTAAATGCATGCAGTATATAAAGAGATGAACTCACTTCATTTGAAGTAACTTGCTAACTCTGGACAAGTTCAAATCTCTCTCAAGATAGGATTTTATTAGTAATCTCCATACCCTTCTTAGTGCAAGAAACCTTAGTGTTCCAACTTGTTTAGATTTAGGTTTATCCTTAATCTTGTTTCCGCAACAAGCTGTAAATTGTTAATGATTTATCAATAAACAATTTAGAAAAGTAAAATAGCGTGTTTGTATTCAACCCCCCCCCCTTCTACAAACTTGTATAGGCCTTTCGGGACCAACAACATCGGCCACCCGCCGAACATCGGTCCAACCGATTACAATAACAAACATCGGCCACCCGCCGAACATCGGTCCAACCGATTACAATAACAAACATCGGCCACCCGCCGAACATCGGTCCAACCGATTACAATAACTCACATAAGCGTGGTATTATCCTAGACACTAACACAAATAGATATCCCCCACTACCAAATCAACTAACACACACGTAGATCATTCCACCACAACCATTCATCACAAGTGATCATTTCAGGGTTACTACTACCATCACCATGATTATCTTAACATCGGTTACAACTCTCCGATTATACTAAAGGTGTTTGGCCTCAAGCCCAAAAGTCGACACCTAACTATACCACCTACCTCGAAATGGTTGATGCGCATTTATTCTCTTAATAACCAAAGGGCATCAATCCCTTAACCGATACTATTCGGCCTACAGTACTAACGCGCGTGGAATACCTACCTTCCACCGTCGACGTATCATCCACACTTGCTCTACGAAGCCAAGTCACACCGTATCGAGGATACACCTTGACGTCTACCTCCCAGGTAACGCCTCAAGACCCAGCACACCGGAACTACCTCCCAGGTAAGTGCCCACAACTATATCCTCCTAGTACTTACTGGAAAGTCTAGGTTAAAACACATGAATACCGGGGTCCCACCCCGAGATACCCAACCGACCATTACCAACGACTGACTAACGTGTCTAAGGATCCAAAGCAAACAGCCTACCAACAACATGCCTATTTCGGATTGACTCACTCACCCAAACATGTAAACACTCAACGGCAAAGAATGCCAAACGGTGCGACAAAAACAACTCATCAACTATACTCCACATCGAGCCATTAAAACCGGGCAATTGGCCCATGACTAACTCCAGGTCAAAACCGAGCAAAATGCTCCACGCTTGCTAGACCCATAAGTCGGTCAAAAACGCGTTTAAATAAAGTCTAAGCAAGAAATACTCTAAAATCAACATTAGCCACAAAACTCAACACGGTTTACACAAAAGAGTTTTCCAAAAGGACTCACACCCTTAAAATTCTCAAAATGACACATAACACTTAAAAGCACATTTCCCCAAATGGTTTACAAAATCATTTACAAAATATTTTCAACATCAGGATTTTCATCTCAAAAAGATCGTATGTAATAAAACTACTATTACCTGATCGATAGTTACGCAAAACTGGACACGCTCGTCCCACATAGGAAAATCATGTTGAAAATCGTTCCATTGCAGTTCAGTTTACTCACACAAAAGCAAGCGTAATAAATAATTTCTTTAAAATGAACCGCCTCGATTCCAGTATGGATTGACTCATGACGTGCACTTAAAGTAACCGCTTGACCTTAAACAGGGTGCGACAAAGGTGTGCACATAATTCAAAATAAGTTTCACGACATTTGATTCAAAAATTCTTCTTTTTAATCATAGAAATGACGTGGCACAGGGTTCGCCACAAATTTTTCGTGCGTCAGCTAATCACACAAAACGATGACACGGTTTACAAATATATTTTTGTTAAAACACAACTGTCTCGTGTAAGTTTCAAACTTGAAGACAGAAACCAGTCCGCTTCTATTAATTGGAAATATCGACTAAAACCTCATAAAATCTCAAACTGGGGGCAGGCATGCAAGCTTGTAACACTTCCTCAAGTTTCGTACTTGGGACATATAACGTCAAAATATTATAGTTTAAAAATGTATTTATCGAAAATGCTCAAAATACTCGTTTCCTCCAAAGCAAAAGTTTTTAATTTCCCAAAAAAAATGATCGGTAATTCTAAATTAACCGAATGTCAAAAATCTACGTATTTATATTTCCAAAATATAACACATTGTAATCGTATGCATGATGTTCACAACATTAAAACACTCCTTGGATCAAATGGTCTTTCATTTCGACAAAAAGGAACTAAAACATTTTCATGCACGACTCGTTCATCAAAATGTCGAGAACAAAGGTTACCCCAGTATGCATACCCCTAAGTCGATAAATCGCATTTTCATGGAAATGTCAATAAAACCTTTAGCTGACTAAAAAGCGCACTAAACAACTCCTTATGAAATGTTACCAAAATTCCTCCATGCATCACTTATGTCACGCATGAATCAATCCACACACTGAACTATTTGCAATAAAACACTTAGTAATACAAGCTCTCGAACGAAAAGTTAAGCGACACTGGAATTCCAAACTCATTTTAAACAAATCACCAAAATAGCCTTCATACAGACATCGTGGAATGTAACTTTTCGTCTCAACTCTAACACATGTGGAGGAGTTCCAATGTTAGATTCTCAATCCGTAGTCACTTACCCAACATCTTAACCACCACCAAAACACGGATAATATCGTACCCGAAAGAACCGTTGGAAAAATAACGAAAATGAGACAAATTCCAACAAAGTTTACACTCCCGTGATAAAACGATTTCATACACTTTCAAAACCATATATCAAAATCTTGTGCGTGTGCTGAGCAGTTCCCAAAATTCCAAAACACCGTCCATACAAAGATTTGAAACACAAGAATTTGTTAATGCAATCTTATTTTCAAAATAACTTCGTGCATGACTCATTCGGCATTCAACGTCTCGACCCCTACTACTCCGAAACTCTCCGGTCTACAATTGTCATCCAGACATTTAAGCCACTTAAGGCAAGTTGGGAAATCACATCAAATCATCTTACGGGTTTTCCTCAAATCAAAGTCGGCTCTATGAGCCTATGACCCTAGCACAATCTTCCATCTTGGCCCGAAATGATCTGCTTACAACAATTATCATCCTTATCGTCACTCCAAGTGACTAATATTAGAATCATCTTTCTATTCCAACGACTACTAGTTTAGGACCTTCATCACTACCCCCAACGATCATCACCTCAAAACACTTCGAGTACACACCTGTACTAGTAGGTTTACTATAGTTGTTCCTCCTTGTGATGGCTATTCTGGGTAGACAATACAACGCGTTATTAGCACATAATAACTCATACTAACAACACTCACGCTCAACTCCTTGGATTCCTCGTGACTTCCCCGACTCGAGCATTGATCCTGTGCCTCCGGTAGTAGGAGCTCTACTACTACCATCCACACCTATCATCGCCCGTTCTGAGTTCCATCCCAAGGGGTCCAAGTAGTTTCTCGCCAAAACTATACACATATGCCCGCACCGGCATATGTACACACTCTTCCTAGCTCCCTAGGAATTCCATCCAAACCATTACCCTTGCCACTGCCAAATCCCTAATAGCAAGCAGCAGACATGTGTAACAAGCACCAAGCAAATTAGCATACATACTCCTATGTTCTAGAAAGCAATCTAGCACACGTACTCATACATAAACACCCTTCCCAGCTCTCTAGGAACTTCCTCTTATCCCACTACCCTTGCTACTACCGAATCCCTACTAATTATAACGGGTGACCTCGCGAATACCCGATTATATGCAGTGCGAAACAAATAGACAGTCGAATACAAAACTCTATCCTAGAACGGTTGGACTCAAACAAGAGCTGCGCAATAGAACTAAATCGAATATTCTAAGGCTATAAATCTCTTACTGCATACAACCTAGAGGGCATCCACTTAGTAACCTATCATAATTAGCATAAATTCCTAATAGCAAGCATTACAACATACAGCATAGTGTCCACAACAGGCAATCTAGCATGCATACTCTATGATCTAGAAAGCAATAAAACACTAAGCATTGTACCTTTCCCTTCGGCTCCGGCTGACTGTACACACTGCGCCCTCGATCACCGTTTCTCAAACGGGTTTTCCTTTCTTTTATTTTCCAAAAATTTTAAAGAAAATTTTATAGCCGCAAACTTGAGATCAAACACACCGAAATGCGTTTGATTCACTCAAGCCGTGCTCTGATACCAAGTTGTAACATCCCAAAAATACAAGCAAATTTAAATTTTTAAATAAACAATTCATTTATAACAACTCATTAAATGAGCCCAATGTTTCGGTTGCAAACTCATAATTAATATCTTTATAATAAAAACCAGCGGAATAAACGTTAATTATTAAAACCATAAAGCAACCAGCTCTCCTCGCGCGCCAGTGTGTACCCGTCACGCCTTAGAGCCACTCGCACCTGAAACCACAATTTATTGGGAAAGGGTAAGCACGAAGCTTAGTGAATTCAAACACCATAAATAATACAGTTATTCCACACTACCCCTAAAACAGATAGTGACACATAAACGATCATACAGGTCTACGAACAAATCATAAACATGTATATCCACAACCACCCGCCTAAGAGGCACAAGTCGGTCCCACCGACCACATGATAACATCTTCGGCCCCGCCGAATCCCCGGTCCCACCGAGTCTCTACGCCACCCGCGTATAAAACCTTCGGCCCCAACGGGCCCTCGGTCCCACCGAGTCTCTACGCCACCCGCGTATAAAACCTCCGGCCCCGCCGGGCCCTCGGTCCCACCGAGTCTCTACGCCACCCGCGTATAAAACCTCCGGCCCCGCCGGACCCTCGGTCCCACCGAGTTAACATGGCAACATAGTATCAACTAGACACCCCACTATCTAGTTCCACAACACAATCACATAAATCTACCACACACGTACTACAGCAATGATAAAACAACTATTATTAGATATAGTGAGAGAACTCACCTCGAGTGCGCGCCTAGCTTAATAATACAATTCAAGCTTCACAATTACGGTCACCTCCCAGCACCTAAACGCATGTTAAAACGTGTCAATACGAGACTCGGACCCTATGACACGACACACGCTTACACCGTCACTAAAACTAATTTCCGTTCTCACAAAACAGGTCTGTTCGGGACCTGTTTCGAACCCCTTTAAACCCAGAAAAATCCCAATATTATTTCATGACCAGAAAGTACTCTGAGATAGGGTTTCAAAGACATATTATACGCCTCCTAACGATTTTTCTACATTTAATTACGGATTTTATAAGATCAGCCCGCAGAACAGCGAAAAACAGCACTTATCAGTATAAAACGACGATTTGGCCTAAGTTACGTTCCGAACTGGATTTTGCACAAAACACAGAAAAGTTTATAGACTCAAAAAGGGAACTTTTGGCACCGAAATCACCCCAATCCGAGTTACGAGGAGAAAGTTACAGCTTACGCAAAACAGTGACAGAACTGCAGTTTCTTTTACATAAAATGACGATTCACAGAACTTACGACCACTTTTTCGCCCAGCTAGAGGCCGAACCGGTTTTCCGCTAAAACACGGAAAACGTGGCCGACCCCGAGCTTGAACCGTGGGCGCCAGTTTCGGCTCAAACGGAGTAACGACGGAAAAGTTATGAGCATACGAAAACTGGACAGCACACTTAGAATTTTCATAAAAAGATAACTTTATAAACGGTTCGCGTTCGGCTTAACGGTTCAGGTTGCCACTAGGGCTGGACACCCCACGCACCACCCACTGCCACCTCCGGCAGTGGTAGTCGGCGGCGGCGGCGGCCACCGCCGGTGGTGGTTTCACTGCGACATCAAAGAAACGACAAGGGGGAGGGAAAACACTTACCTACGACGACGTCTCACCACCACAACCAAACCTCTCTCTCGATCTCCGACGAAACCAGGGTGTGGCGACCTCCGGCGATAGCAGCAGCGTCGGCGAGAGGGGTTGCCGCTGCGTTCTTCCCTCTCCTCTCTCTCTTTCTCGCGATCTCTCTTTCTCTCTTCGTTTCTTCACTCTCTATCTCACTCTCTTCTCGTTTCTTTCTCACTACCGCACCACACGAGACAAAGGAAGGGGCAAATAGGGTTGCAGAATTTTTGGTTAGCTTGGCTTACAAGGGGAAGAAAAAACGAGATAGAAATCTCGGCCATGGGCCGAGACCCATGCAAGATTTCCCAAAATTGCACCTATGGTCCCTTGAAAATCCAAGACTCTTCACCATCCACCATTAATATATTGATCTTAGCATTTTGGTCCTCTTTAACACCAATCCACTAACCAAGAATAGTTAAAGGCAACAATTTAAAATGGTTTAAAGATTTATTACGCATTTGGTCCAACTTGCTAACCCCGTTAGTAAAGATTCGCTAAAAGAACGATATTAACGCAATTAATTAAAATATATATAAACATACCGGGACACGGGCTTTACACCTTATCAACTAACAACCTTATTGTCAGTTGTAGGAAAAGTGAGAAAAATGTCAGGTGCTTGCGGTGCATTTGTTTAAAGTATATCGGGCGAAAAGGGGGGGTGGGGGAGCGGTTGGTTACTCGTAAGGAAACTGTTGATCCAAACCCTCAGTGATTTGATAATGACCCTCTCTTTAACACTTAGTGAAAATTGTAAGTAAACAATATGTATTAGAGTTTCACTATCGTTGATAAGTACTAGGACTTTACAGTACTGCTGATAGGAACTCTCGCTCTTTGGATTAGACATTCAGCGAACACTGTTCATCCAGTAGCTCTGAGCCTGTTCAGTCTCTGTGACGATCGCTGATAGTTTAGTTGTTTACTTATGATCCATGAAGACAAGTTTCACGTCAACAAAGGTTCTACGCTGAAGTCGAAGATCAAGCCCAAGAACCAGCGACAAGTCTACTAATGAACTGATGCGGATATCAGCGAAGTCACAGAATTGTCCATTCAACGTGAAGTATCAAGTAGAAGACTTCAGCAATCGCTGAGCTTTATCATTCGCTGATAAAGTACTGATTCAACGAAAGCTGATCATGAAGTCTCCTTACAAAGTACTATTGTCTTACCTCCCTTGCACGTCTCCGTACGAACTGTCAGAACGGACATCCATTTTTTCTATGATCGTACAACAAACTATGATTCTACATTGTGCACCATGCGGCTACTACGGTTGTCTACAAAGGTCAATGACATTCAACGACTCAGCTGCTGCCACGTGTAAAGCAATACTGCCATGCATTAAATGCATGCAGTATATAAGAAGAACCTTACTTCAGAAATGAAGTGCTCGGGCCATCTTCTTCTTCCTTACTACTGTGTGTTAGGTTATTACTCGTAATTTCCTTATCTCCTTTCTGTCTTTATTCTAGTGCAAGAAACTTAGTGTTCTTAACTTGTTTAGATTAGGTTAATCCTTAATCTTGTTCTGCAACAAGTTGTAAATTGTTTTGAGATTTATCAATAAACAATTTAGAAAAGTAAAAATCGTGTGTTTGTATTCAACCCCACCTTCTACAAACTTGTATAACCCTTCGGGACCAACAAGTGGTATCAGAGCAGATTTGTTTAATCTCATAAACAAGATCTTATCTATACTAATCTCTTCTTCCTTGCTATTTCTTAAAATGGCTACCAACACAAACACAAACTATATTGACAACGGTTCTCTTGCAAAACCCCCTAGATTCTCCAGAGATAACTTTAATCTGTGGAAAAATAGGATGATTCTCTTCTTAGAAGGTGTAGACCCTAGTATGCCTTACTATCTTGAAAACGACCCATATATTCCTGTAAGAATTGATCCTGAAGTTCCAGCCGCTGAGAATAGAGCTGCTATTCCAGAAAGGTTGGTTCCCAAGGAAATTCATATGTGGACTGATGAAGATAAGAAGAAAGTGTCTATTGACACTAAAGCCAGATCCATTCTTTCCATGGCTCTTCCTGACGAAGTCTACCATTCCGTCATGAACCTGAAAACCTCCAAAGCCATGTGGGACACAATCTGTGTTCAGTATGAAGGTACTTCTGAAGTCCAGTACTCACGTAAGATCAACCTGGTAAGACAGTACGAAAGCTTCATTTGTGGTAAGAATGAATCTCTCTCTGAAGTACACCAACGTTTTAACTGCTTAATAATAGATCTGAAAACTGTTGGTAAGGAATATTCTAACTTTGAAGTACTGACAAAATTCTTAGAATGTTTACCTGAAAGCTGGGACAGTTATTCAATGTGTCTCAAGCTATCAAAGGATCTAAGATCTATGACTCTTTCTACCTTACATGGCACGATGCTTAATCATGAGCAATCGAGTCATCTTAAGAAGAATCTTGTAAAAGATTCCAAAAGCACCCCTATTGCTTTACTCTCAGAGTTACCTTCCACTCAGCGATCTACTATCACTGTCACTGAGTTGGAAACCAACTCTGAACGTTCATCAGATTCTGACGCTTCTGATGATGATGAAACTCTGGCATTCCTCGCTAATAAGTTCAGGAGATTTGCTAGAAAGAGTAATTTCAGAAAGAGCAAACCTCTTGCTATTACTGACAAGCCAAGATCATCAACCCCTGTTGATAAGACTGCTGCTACTTGCTATAACTGTGAAAAGATAGGACATTTTGCTAGCGAGTGCAGGTCAAAGAAAGTCTTTAGATCCTCTGCTTTTCCCAAGAAAAACTTTACTCCCAGGGCTAGAGATGAAAAATACAAAAAGCTGAAAGAAAGGTATTCAAAGCTGAAAACCTTTATGAAGAAAGGCAAAGGCCTGATGGCTGACTATGATTGGGCTGCCTCTGACGAAGAAGACTCTTCTGACTCTGAAGATGATAATGAAGCCAATCTATGTCTCATGGCCAAACTTGAAGATGAGGAAGAAAATTCTGACATTCCCTCTACTTCAACCTCTGCTACTAAGGTTAAGAAGGGTATCTGGTATCTCGATAGCAGATGCTCTAGACACATGACTGGTAAGAAGAACCTGCTCACTGAATATAAGAAAGAAAAGGGTCCCTCTATAACTTTCGGTGGAAACGGAAAAGGACATACCCGAGGGTTTGGTGTACTCTCTAATGGTACAACAACCTTCAGAAGAGTCGCATATGTTGAAGGGCTGAAGCATAATCTTCTAAGCATCAGTCAGCTTTGCGACATGGATAACAAAGTAATCTTTACTAAGGAATCCTGCTTTGTCGCTGACAAAAAGGAGAAGATAGCTCTCAGCGGTTATCGTTTGGAAAATGTTTACGTTATAAACATGGACTCAACAACCACTGAGAACTCATATTTCTTCTCAAAAGCCTCATCTGATGTCAACTAGCTATGGCATAAGAGGCTCTCTCATCTCAACTTCAAGACACTGAATACTATTTCTTCTAAAGAGTTAGTCACTGGGCTACCTCAACACTCATACGCCAAAGAGTCCTTATGTTCAGCGTGTGAGAAAGGCAAGCAGACCAAAGCAAGCTTCAAGTCTAAGCAAGTTTCCTCAGTGTCATCTCCTCTACAACTTCTTCATATGGATTTGTTTGGCCCTGTTAACAAACAATCCATCGCTGGAAAGAAATATACACTGGTCATAGTTGATGAATTCTCTCGCTATACCTGGGTAATGTTTCTCCGTTCACAGAGTGACACCCCTGAAGAACTCATCACCTTTGTCAGGAAAATGGAAGTCCTGAACAATAAGACTGTTCCCTCAATAAGGAGTGATCATGGAACTGAATTCAAAAACAGTTCTCTTGATTCCTTCTTTGAGAGTAAGGGTATTTCCCACAACTTTTCCTCAGTGAGAACACGACAACAAAATGGAGTCGATGAAAGAAGAAATAGAGCTATCATTGAAGCTGCATGTTCAATGCTCTGCGATTCTCACCTGCCTACTCAGTTTTGGGCAGAAGCTGTCAACACTGCTTGTTTTACGCAAAACAGGTATAGTCAAAAGATTCAAAAAGACAGCCTATGAACTTTTTCATGAAAGAAAGCCTTCAATTAGATTTCTTCACATCTTTGGATGTCAGTGTTTCATACTGAACAACAGAGATGCCCTTGGAAAGTTTGATCCTAAGGCTGATGATGGAATCTTTCTTGGATATTCTTCAATCTCCAAAGCCTTCAGAGTCTTCAATCGTAGAAGACAGACTGTAGAAGAAACGATTCACGTCACCTTTGAAGAATCCCATTCAGCGAATTCTAGACCTTCTGCTGATACTGAAGAACTGAATCAATGGATGTTTTCTCATCTTGGTGATTCAAAAGACATCCCCACTCCTCATACTCATACCGTTGAAGATGATGGTCCTACTATCATCCCAAACATGCAGACTAGTGAAGCTGAAACTTCATGGGTCTCAGCTGTTCCTCTAAACACTATGCCTGCTTCTGAACCAAATGTCTCAGACATACCATCTACTTCTCAGCAATCAGTGAATGTAATGACATCTGCACCTACTCCTTTCTTGGCTAATATTCCCGAAGTTGCTGAAGCCTCATCTTCAGCTCCTCCAGTTCAAGTTGAGTCAGGAATTCATACTCCGGCTCAGCGATGGACTGTCAATCACCCTATTGATCAAATTCTTGGTGATCCAAACGCTGGTGTTCAGACTCGACGAAGTGCAGGTAATATTTGTTTATTTGTTAACTTTATTTCTCTATTGAACCAAAGAAAATAGATGATGCCCTCAGAGATCCAAACTGGGTCAGCGCTATGTAAGAAGAGCTGACTGAATTTGAAAGAAACAAAGTTTGGAAGCTTGTTTGAAGACCAACTGACAAGACAGTGATAGGCACTAAATGGGTCTATCGAAACAAGTTGGACGAACATGGAACTGTAACCCGCAACAAGGCTCGTCTTGTTGCTCAGGGATACAGACAAGAGGAAGGTATAGACTACGACGAAACAATTGCTCCAGTAGCAAGACTAGAATCTATTCGTCTATTCTTAGACTACGCTGTACACAAAGACTTCAAAGTTTATCAAATGGATGTTAAGTCAGCATTTCTCAATGGAAAGCTGAATGAAGAAGTCTATGTGGAACAACCTCCAGGATTCTCAGATCCTAAGCATCCAGGTTATGTTTATAAATTGGATAAGGCACTTTACGGCTTAAAGCAAGCTCCTCGTGCATGGTATGACACTCTCTCTACTTATCTCCATATTGAACAATTTGATCGTGGTAAAATCGATAAGACTCTATTCTTCAGGAAAGTAAAAGGTCTTATCATTCTTGTTCAGATATATGTTGATGACATTATATTTGGTTCTACTAACCCTGACCTTTGTACTCGTTTCGCTGATAGAATGAAAGCAGAGTATAAAATGAGCATGATGGGTGAGCTAACATATTTCCTTGGTCTTCAGATAAAACAAAATGAAAAGGGAACTTTCATTAATCAGGGAAAGTATATTAAAGATATGTTGAAGAAATTTGATTTAACTCAGAGTTCAGCTATGAAAACCCCTATGGCACCGCCGCTGACACTAAATAAGGATTCTTCTGGAATACCTGTTAATGTCACAACGTACCGTGGGATGATTGGCTCTCTTCTGTATCTTACAGCTAGCCGACCTGATATTATGTACGCAACCTGTTTGTGTGCACGATATCAAGCTGAACCTAAGGAATCTCATATGATCGCTGTAAAGCGAATCTTTTGTTACCTTAAGGTTACTCCTAACCTAGGTCTTTGGTATCCCAAAGATTCAGGGTTTGATCTAATCGCCTATTCAGATAGTGATTTTGCAGGTTGCAAATTGGATAGGAAAAGCACCACAGGAGGCTGTCAGCTCCTAGGTGGAAAGCTGGTGAGTTGGACAAGTAAAAAGCAAAACTCAGTGTCCACCTCCACCGCTGAAGCTGAGTACGTAGCTGCTGGAAGCTGTTGTTCTCAGGTCTTGTGGATGAGAAATCAACTACTGGACTATGACCTTCACCTCTCGAAAATTCCAATCTATCGCGACAGCACAAGTGCGATCGCTATAGCCAACAATCCAGTGCTACACTCAAAGACCAAACATATCGAAATCAGGTATCATTTTATCAGAGATCATGTGATGAATGGTGATATAGAACTTCACTTTATCCCAACTGACTTTCAGTTAGCTGATTTGTTCACCAAACCTCTTGATGAGACAAGATTTAACTTTCTCATCAGCGAGCTTGGAATGTTGAACTTTGAAGAATAAAATCTTCAAAGATTCACATTTGATCAGCGAGCGGATAAAATCAACTTATATAACCCATTCTATCATCTTCTCTCTGAACAAACTTGATTCGCTGATGTCAAGGTATGTTCTCTTTACTCACTGACATTCGCAAATGAATGCAAGATTTCGAAACAAATTGTATCGCTGAATATCTCTTTCTTATCAGCAATACTTTGAAATTTCTAAAACCAACACTGATATTTCTATTCAGTGCTTCATGTTTTCAAAATGTCCCTGAGTTTTTCAAAAAACCTCAGAGACATCCTAAAATATGAAAGGACGTTTGTGACGTAATCAAACGGATAAACCCTGGCATGTTCTTTTTCTGACACACGTTTGCACCTTTCGTTTACCATCCAATCAAATGCAAACACGTGTCCATGTCATGATGAAAAACTTTCCCGCTCTAGTTTCTCTCTCTCTCTAATCTCACTATATAAACACATTCGGGTTTATATTTTTCCTTTACGCGAACAACTTCTTCTTCAAGAAAAGATTTACTGTTGCATCTCAAATTCTCGAATTCTCGTTTCAAGAACTGTTCATCTTCTTCTTCGACAACAAGGTTAATATTATTATTATTTGCCTGTTTTAACTTGTTTCTGATCTTCTCATTGTTTCTACAAGATCAAACAAAAGAACTTTTTAAAATGAAATCATTTTCTTTCATGATTTTATAAACACAATCTTCATGGTTGTTCTTCAAGTTTAAGTCTAAAATCTTAAACTTGATCTTCATATGTTTTTCCAGAATCCTTATCTCTAAAGGAAACTGGAAAATAAGACATTCACTAGTTCTTGTCTCTTTTTGTCAAAACTAGAAAACCCTAATCTTCATTAAGACATTTTTGGTCTAAATGAAATGGACAAAAAATAAATACCATCTTATTTTGGAATGTCTTTCCACATTAAGAGTGTATTCTTTATCTATATTCTTTGGTTGACATGATAAAACAGCAATGGCATCTTCTACTGCTAAGAAATCTCCTGCTGCTGAGAAACTGACTCTCCCCAAAGCTCCTCAGGTCAAGTTCACACCTGAGAAAGTAACTTTCAACAACAACAACCTCTATGCGCTTTTCGATTTTCCTCCTCGAAAGCAAGTCACGCATCTGGATGATGCTGTGAATTTTCTGAAAACCTGTTGCTTATCCAAAGCCCTAACCTTCGTACCCCCTGCTCATAAATTCCTTCTATCTCAGTTCTGGTATACTGCCAGAACAGCTCAGGTTCCTTCACCCAAAGACCCTAAGAAACTCCTTGATGTCATTCTCTGTGACACCAAATTTGGCACAACCAAAATCAACCCCGCCATTATCAGGCGTGCACTCAGCCTACCCACTGCCACCAAAGAAAAACCCTTTGTCCCTCTGCCTAACCACAAAAACCATGCTGATAGGGAAGACATCACTGTATTCTTTGATGCAATGGGTTACGTATGGGAAACAGGGAGGGATAAACAACCTGAGAAGAAGCTGACCCTGATCAAGAAGTCCAATATGCCGAGCGAGATGAACTTCATCTTCGCCCACTTGATAAGCTGCATGACAGCGAAGTCCGGCTCCTCTGATCAAGCCGATCAACCTCAGCAAGCAATGGGCTATGCATTGCTAAAAGGTCTCCATGTTGACTGGGCCTCGATCATCTACGACGATCTTGCGTTCAGAGTGGACATGGCTGGTAGACCAACATGGGTTCCATATCCCCGATTCATCAGCGCCGTCTTTCTATAAGGACTTGGGGACAAATACCCAAAAGAGGGTGACCTGAGACTCTCTCAGGTTGGCCCTAAGGTGCTCGACTTCAGCCCATGCCAAACGAGGTACGTCTCTCTACTCTCTTACCTCTTCTCAATCCTCCTTCTTCTACTTCTGCAGCTACTTCAGTGGTAATCCCCACCGCTAATACCCATGTTGCACCCTCCACTTCTTCTCGTAAAAGGAAACATTCTACTACCCAACTTGATTCTCAAAGGATCAAGAAAACCAAGGAGCAACCCTCCAAGCCATCAACGGCTGACGACTCCTCGACTCATCTTCTACAAGAGTCGCTGGATAGTTTTGTGGTACGCTCTGCCACAGCTGCTCAAGCCACCCCTTCCATCCCAACCTCAGCGTCTTTAAACACCGAGGTTATAAACTTGGAACTAAACCCACCTCCTTCAGCCTCTCTACAGACTGAAGTGATTGTCAGCGGATCCAACGCTGAACCCCGCACCCAACCAATCTTCTCATCCTTCACTCTTTCTTTGGACACTCCACCAAATTTCCCACCGTTCTCAGGAACCAACGTTATCGTTCATGATTCAGCTGCTGATACTCTACATCCGATGATGGAAACAAACTTAGGATCTGCAGGCACCTCCATGCGCCAAGGCACTCTCGAAGGCGACATGGAATACCATTCAGGGTTACGAGGCTTCGACAACTTCGCCAACCCACCTGCAGGTATACACATAACTCAACCTACTCCTCTCTCAAAACCCCAAACTTCTGAGCTTTCCTCTGTTCATAAGTTAATAACTGTTTCAGGTCCTAATTTGGGGGATATCAACACCTCCCTAAAGGCCCTGGAAACAAAGGTGAAATCTTACAACACCACTCTCTCCACAAACTCTTCAGCGGTTACAGACGCTGGAGAGAACCTCAAAAAGTTGACCGAGGTCGTTGATGAGAAAGCCTCCAAAGCTGATATGGAGAAGGTGGATGGCAGCATAGGAATTTTTGCTACCACTCTCGCTGAAATTTCCACAAATATCAACAATCTCAACCTCACCAACACCACCCTTGCAACAAACTTCACCACTCTGTCCAATGAAGTCACATCATTGAAGACAGAGGTTGGTACTCTTAAGGGTGAGGTCACCACGGTCAAAGATCTCCTTCAGCAGATACTCAATCGCCTGGATGCCCCAAAGTCTCACTTTACTCAGGCCGATAGAGAGGATCTCCAAAAGATCAGTCCTACTGTTTCTGGCCTAGAAGCAAGAATAGTTGTGATTGAAACCTTCATGGGACTTACTGGCCTGGAAGACAGTAATCCTATGACTGCTACTGTTGATCAATCTGTTTCCTCCCCCACTCATAATATGGAAGAGGGGGAGAAGAAAGCTGAAGATCTTCCCCATAATTCGGAGGGGGAGAAAAATGAAAATGTTGCTGCTGCTTCACAACCTCAGGGAGTTGAAAACCCTGAGGGAACCGAGAAAACTCCCTCTGCTCTTGAGGGGGAGAAACTCGATGAGGAAACTGAAGCTGACGCTGACGTGACCGAACCGTATGCTGATGATGTCGAGTCTGAAGAAGAAGCTGAAGACGATGAAGCTGTCGACATCTCTGACGACGAACCATCATCAACTCATAAAAATGATGATGATGATGACGATGACGATGGTGATGATGATGACTTCTTCTTCGTTGAGCCCAAGAAGGCCCCTGAGAAAGGGATTTCGATAAATGAACCTTCAGGGGAGACGACCAAGACAAAGCTTGCAGCGTCTGAAGCTGACAAAGGCAAAAACAAATGCCTCACTGCAGAAGGCAATCTGGCCATCCTTCAGATAAAGCTAGTTTGTCAGGTACAATATCTTCTCTTCCCTTACACTGCATACCTTCTCTATCCCTTCTCAATCTCAATCCTTCTATCCATAAAACCTCTATACACTTAAACCCCATTCTTTTCTCTATCTCTTTCTTCCCATAATCTTACATAAACGATCGCTGTGTTTCAGCTAGTCCTCTCCCCTGCTTGAGGATCCAGCTGAAGTCCCCACTGCTGCACCAACAATAATCCCAGCCACAAGAGCTGAAGATATACTTCCGGTCTTGGATTTAATCACTGAGACCGATGAACCTGAAGAACAACTTCTCTCTCACAAAAACAGACCTTCCTTAGCTCCTCAAAAGCTAAGTGAAGAGGATCAGAAAAGGAGAGATGAAATGATCAAGAAGTTCGAGGATCAGCGAATCATCCTCCCTCGCTCCAAAGTCCCTGTTCCCACAAAGTTCAGGTTATCAAAGAAAGAGTTCGTTGATCATCTTAGAGCCAAAAAGATTACTCGCCGAAAAGAAGGAAGTTGAAGAAAAAGATAAGGCCCTCGCCATCCAGCTTGCCCAAGAATCGGTGAATGACCCCAAACTGAAAAGAGCTCCCATCGAAGTCCAACGTCAGTTATGGGAAGACGCCTAGAAGATCGTTGAAGAAAAGACCAAGGTATCTGATTCTACCTTGGAATGGTGCAAAGAAAGACTGCACTATCGATATCGGGCTGCCAAAATTCACAAGGTATTCATCAGAGGAAAATCGACCATAGATGTTCCAGTTGTTAAGGTCGATCTATTCAGAGAAAATGGTACCAAGGAAAACATCTACGCTGCTACGATCAATAAGTACGGTTTCTATGAATAGTTGGAGATGCGAATAGCCATTCAGCGATCTACCTCACAATATAAGAGCCATGTCGAGAAAATCATAAATTCTCAGATCGACTTGGTTTCTTCTGCTGTGGATATTCCTCCTCCTCCTCCTCCTCTTACGACTCAACAAAGAAGGTCCTCTGCAAAGAAAAAGTCCAAACCATCAGATTCAAGTCCTCCTATCCGGAACGAAACAGGTATTGGTTTTTCACGTGCTGAAGTACTTGGTCCTGATCCTGATCTCTCAGCGCTGGATACCTCTCTGCCACCTGGTGAACGTTTCGTCCCTGGTAAAGTCATAAGCGAACCTTATGGTATCTTCTTTCTCGACTACGATGAAGGACAACGTTTTCAACGTGTCTCTGAGCTTCCCATCACTCCCATTTAACAGCTCAGGGATCTCATCTATTGGTGTGAATTCAGACGCGATCTTCAGGCACGATATCTCAAGCCCCTGATCTTCAAAGAAGCACAAGAAAGAAGAAATCAGGGAGAAACTGTCCCTGACTGGATGATCCCTACAACAAAGACCCTTGATGAACTTCTCATTAAGGAAGAACCCTTTGAAGGCTGATAGGATTTTCTTGTATTTCTTCTATCCTTATCAGCTTATATCTTTTGTACTTGTAAATTTATTTGTTGTACTTGTAATTTTTCTACTTCCCTTTGTAACCTTATACGAAGTTTAAAGAAAAATTTATGCGAATATACTTTACTCCATCAGTACTGAAAAGATTCCAGAAAACAGTAAAAGGGACAAATATTTTATGAGTTCTTTTTATCCTTATGTTTTCATACTTAGCAATTTTCTCTGTTGCTATGTCATAATCAAATAGGGGGAGATTGTTGATCCAAACCCTCGGTGATTTGATAATGACCCTCTCTTTAACACTTAGTGAAAATTGTAAGTAAACAATATGTATTAGAGTTTCACTATCGCTGATAAGTACTAGGACTTTACAGTACCGTTGATAGGAACTATCGCTCTTTGGATTAGACATTCAACGAACACTGTTCATCCAGTAGCTCTGAGCATGTTCAGTCTCTATGATGATCGCTGATAGTTTAGTTGTTTACTTATGATCCCTGAAGACAAGTTTCACGTCAACAAAGGTTCTACGCTGAAGTCGAAGATCAAGCCCAAGAACCAGCGACAAGTCTACTAATGCACTGATGCGGATATCAGCGAAGTCACAGAATTGTCCATTCAACGTGAAGTATCAAGTAGAAGACTTCAGCAATCGCTGAGCTTTATCATTCGCTGATAAAGTACTGATTCAACGAAAGCTGATCATGAAGTCTCCTTACAAAGTACTATTGTCTTACCTCCCTTGCACGTCTCCATACGAACTGTCAGAACGGACATCCCTTTTTTCTATGATCGTACAACAAACTCTGGTTCTACATTGTGCACCATGCGGCTACTAAGGTTGTCTACAAAGGTCAATGACATTCAACGACTCAGCTGCTGCCACGTGTAAAGCAATACTGCCATGCATTAAATGCATGCAGTATATAAGAAGAACCCTACTTCAGAAATGAAGTGCTCGGGCCATCTTCTTCTTCCTTACTACTGTGTGTTAGGTTATTACTCGTAATTTCCTTATCTCCTTTCTGTCTTTATTCTAGTGCAAGAAACTTAGTGTTCTTAACTTGTTTAGATTAGGTTAATCCTTAATCTTGTTCCGCAACAAGTTGTAAATTGTTTTGAGATTTATTAATAAATAATTTAGAAAAATAAAAATCGTGTGTTTGTATTCAACCCCCCCTTCTACAAACTTGTATAAGCCTTCGGGACCAACAGAAACTCGGGTTAGTAACTAATTTTCATAATATTTAAGTTATATATTAAATTGTTAGGAAGACGTTATGTTAATTTAATCAAGTTTAGGATGTTCATTGTTGGGCAAACATTAGGATAGTTTAATATTGAGCCTAAGTGAGTCATAATGTACCTTAACTGGCCTTGTTATTCACTAAATTAATGGGCGATATTAGGCCTAATTGAGTCATAATATACCTTAATGAGTTTTGTTATATATTAATGGATCATATTAGGCCTAAGTGGGCCATAATGTACCTTAACGGGTCTTGTCAGACCTTAATAGATCATATGTGGCCTAATTGAGTCATAATGGACCTTAATGGGTCTTCTTGGACCTTAACACTTCATAGTAGGCATAACTTAGTCATAGTGGACCTGAATGGAACTTGTTGGATCTTAACCGGTCATATTAGGCCTAATTGAGTCATAATGGACCTTAACGTGTCATAACGTGGTTATAAAGTTGAGAGTTTCAGATAACAATGATTTAGAAATATGATCTTCAATAGATTGAGAGAGAATGATACGAAATATGATTAATATCTAGTTTCTCTCTCTAGAGGGTCATCCCTCTTTCTTCACACACACACACTACGTATGCAACTCTCTAATGACCTCTACTCTCAACACCCTTACAATACACTATTTATACCTTTCACTTTACCCTTAGTTACATTGACTTTGACCTCATATACAAGACTTTGACTATTGTTGACTAATACAATGACTCTCTAAATCTTGAATACATTTTTGTACTAACATTCTCCCCTATGGATTCAAGATTTAAAAATTTATGCCGACAGTCTTCAGCTGTTTTGATCTTCAGCTCTTCACCTCTTTAAACTCTTTGACGAATCTTCAGATAAGCTTTCTCTTCAAAAATCTACCCTGACGGCTTTAATCTTCATCTGTCTCTTCCGAAACAAATAGTCAACAAGTCTTGAAACAAGAACTTCTTATCTTCAAATCTTTGTATCGTTAATCTTTGCAGCTTTGACTTTTGGCAAATATCTCCTTGACTCTTGGAAATTAAAATATTCAAACTATTTCTTCCTTTTCTTCTGTTTGATATTTCTCCCACTTTTGATGATTGTGAGAACCATGATCATCAAAACTATTTTTCAATTTCAGCAATCTTTGAATACAAGAAACAATCTCCTCCTTTTTGATCTGTTTATCCATCAATTCCAAAAATGTTTATCTGAATCTTGTCAAATTCAGATAATATGAAAGTGGTAACTCTGAAACAACATATGAATCAGTTAAAATGCATGTAAGTTGCACAAAGCCACTTAGTACAACGAATGCACTTTGAAAAAGAGCTTTTTGATGTTCACTCCTCTAGAGCTTCCATTCAATCATCGAAAAACACTAAGGAATTTCTATGAACGTTATGACAAGAAAACATATTCTTTGTGTGTACGTGCAAGTGTTGAAATGATTGAAGCAACTTATGCTTGAATAGTAGGCTCAAAGTGTGTAAACTGTTGAGACAACAAGTTTTCCACGGACTCAATGTGCATGATTGAAGTGCGAAGGTGAGGCAAACTTCCTTCTTTTTTAATATCCAAACCTTTCGAGTGAAGATCAGATAGATTATATGTTGCGTCCCCAAGAAAAATTGAAACATTTCTTTGTTGAGAAAGAAATAAGTAGCTGGTGGGGTTTAATGCAAGAGTTGGAATGGGCTCACTACCTGTTTCAATTATGGTCAGCAAATGTGGCTGCCTGGCTCAGAAAGTGGTTGGTGCAGAGTTCTCTTATTCTTTTAACTCTGTTCTCACACCCTCTTTCTGTTTTTAATCCGCTCACTTCTAACCAAACTCTTTTTTCATTTATTCAACATAATGAGATTACTCAACCGTATGAGTTATCTCCCACACTCTTTGATTTCGACCCCTCACCCCTCAATCACTAAAGGATAGCTTTTTGGGTAGGAAACACTGGTTAACGTGGATCCATAGAAGTTCTATAATATCTCACACTGATTCCCATGAAATTTTGTCCTAAAAATGATGTGTTGTTCAACAGTTTTGCTTGAACAAATATAAATCTCAACATTTGAATAACATTATCATTAGAATGCATGCTCCTCAAGAATTATCATGAATATTTGAGCATTTGAACTTTGAAGATTTCTCAAAAAACAAGGATATTGAATGAATGAAATGAATTCGAAAGACGTGTTTGAGAATCTGACAATGTATCAATCAGATCAAATATGAAGGACAATCATTAAGCAATAGGGTATCAAAGAACTGAATATTGTTTATATATACAAATATAAACAATCTTTGAATGAAATGCTTAAGTTCTCACGCTGAAATGAATATGATGCTCAACAAATTTTGAAATACAAACGGGAGTATTACCATCGAATTTTTTTCCATTTTGAGACATGGTAATAACAAAGTCAATAAGAAGTTGTACCGGTGTGTATGAATACTTGAAAGTATAGAAAAGATAATACGCAAGTATTAATCTTTGGAAACACACGGTCATAAATAATGATGTAATCTGAGATAATCATGAAAACATTTAAAAACACACTTCTAAATTCATAAAATCTGTTTGGGAATCGAGAAGTGGTTTGAACATTTAAGAACACGTTTTTCATGCTTGAAAGTCGTTCTTCTTTCAAACAATCTCAGTTTAAGTTTAGAAGATACTTACAATCAAATGTATCAGCACCCCCTCAAATTATGATCGACTGATTAAAAATCGGATAAGCTCCCCCTCAAAATCATGATAGACTGATTAAAAATCAGATTAGCTCTCCCTCAAAATCTGCAAACAATTCTTAATTAAATAAATTTAGTTGATGTAACAATCAAAGTCTAAAACAATGAAGTACGAGTCCTGAACTGATGTGTTTATAAGTCAAACACATTGAAGTACGAGTCCTGAGCTGAGTTACTCAAAAGTCAAATATTCAGTTAAATCGGGTTCTGAATTGAATTGTTCAGAAACCAATATCTTGTATGCTCGGGTTCTAAACTAAAGTGTTTAGAAACCATTATTGTGTATGCTCCCTCTACAAAGAATCATACAGAAAGATTTATCAATAAGTACAAATATATCAAAAAGTTTGAATTTCTCTCCCCCTGAAATTATGCATATACTTCAGCATAGGTACTCTTCTTCAAATCTGCACATTTCTCTTCTGTTTTCTAGTCATGTGTTTGGTAGTAATTAGGAATTATGCACTACACATGATTAACCTGCAAAATAGATTAAGTAGATTTTGGTACCCAATGGAACTTGGGTCCTGGCTTGTTAAATGCAGTTCTTTTTGAAGAAATATTATAAGTACCATACCAAAATTGAACGTTTTCTTGTTTAACAAAATCATGAGTTCCACAATAAGAACAACAAATTTGCTTTTGTGCTAACCTAATCAAATGATTTGCAGGATAAACAAGATTAGGTTTAGCATGAGACTTACCTTTAGGAGCATTGTTCTTTTTGACGGTTGATTTGGGAACAAATGATTTTGTCGCATCTTTCTCAGGCGAAGATCCTTTTACCTTCCAAACCATCTTTACTCTTTTGAAAACAGGACTATCTGAAAGCTTTGAAATAGAAGCATCCGAATTATCAATAGAATGATTATAAAAGAGATTGGAAGGACAAATCTGATCTTTTGAAAAACCCTTTGATTTGTCAAATCCCTTTGAAGAAACATCAGTATTAATTGAACTTGAAGACGTTTTGAATGAACATTCAGAACCAGTTGAGTCAACAAGTGGAGTTTGAACAATCGTGTCAGGACTTGCTTGTTTTGAAACCTCAACTTTAAAAATAATGTCTTCAAGTTCTTTAACTTTGTTGGACATCAAATCAAATTTTCGTTGAATATCATATTTAACCTTCTTCTCCTTCATACACTCTATAGCTAAATCTGATAGCTTCCTTGTGAGTTTCCTTATTTCATTTTGAAAAATATTTCTTTCATGCGCATAAACATCTTTCACAGTCTTTGCTTGAAAATCTTCAATTTTCTTCTTTTCATATTCTTTTTTTTTCGATGTCTAATTCTTTTTCCAAATTAGATATTTTCAGTGAAAGCTCAGCAATCTATGTTTCAAAATATTTTCTTTAAACATCAAAATCCGCTCTTTCTTTCTCAAGCTTTTCTTTCTCAAAAAATAGCACCTTTTCAAAATCAGAAACTTGTTGTGAAATGTTTAAGCATTTTAGCTCAATAGATTTCTTTTCTTCAAAATACTTCTTTGAAAATTCAGAAGATTTCTTTTCAGACTTGTCTCTTTCACTATTTAAAAGAACATTGAGCATGACTTCCTGTTCTATCTCAAAAGCAATTCAGTCTTCATTTCTGATGTCTTCAATTTTGCTTTCGAGATCAACAAGCATTTGTTCAGATACCAATTGATTTAGCAATATGATCTTCAATAGATTGAGAGAGAATGATACAAAATATGATTGAGATCTAGTTTCTCTCTCTAGAGGGTCATCCCTCTTTCTTCACACACACTACATATGCAACTCTCTAATGACCTCTACTCTCAAAACCCTTACAATACACTATTTATACCTTTGACTTTACCCTTAGTTACATTGACTTTGACCTCATATACAAGATTTTGACTATTGTTGACTATTACAATTGCTCTCTAAATCTTGAAGACATTTTGGTACTAACAAAAGTGCTTAACATAGTCTGGGTTTCCGATAGTTAGGTAAACGTTAGGCTTGGTTTATTATGGATATTTTCAATTTACACGCGTTATACTGCTGATTTTTGTTCTTATCATGTTTTGCATTTGTAGTCCAATTATCAACAGTTGGTTATCCAAAAGTATGGGGAGGACATAGTCTTAGCCACAATTAGGGGACATTGATCTGTAGATGGGGGCTGACAGTGTATTGAAGAATGGAAGGATCTACGACTTCGGTACGCCACACAATTCACAACACATGATGATCGGTACCCCCAATTCCAACTCCAACATACAGTCCTTTGAGTAGGGGACTTATGATGAGGTAAATATTCACTAGTACAAAAATGGGTTTTAGCCACGGTACGCCACACAATTCACAACACATGATGACCGGTACCCCCAATTCCAACTCCAACATACTTTAGCCACGGTTTTTTGAATTGATATAATCGTAGCCTATCTTGCCGTGACTTTTGATACCCTTATGGCCACGTTTAAAATGCGTCACCATATCACATGAAAAACCGTAGCCATAGCCTAAAAACCGTGGCCATAAACGTATCCAAAATTTGATGGTATTGGGGCATTTTTCCTATAACCGTGGCTATAAACTACTTATCGTCACACAAACTCATATTAAATGTGGCTATTAGTAACCTTTTAGTCACATGTGTAAACTAAAACCGTGACCATAAACTACTTATAGCCACACAAATGTTCCTATAACCGTGGCTATAAACTACTTATCGCCACACAAACTCATATTAAACGTGGCTATTAGAGACCTTTTGATCACATGAGTAAACTAAAACCGTGACCATAAACTACTTATGGCCACACAAACTCATATTAAACGTGGCTATTAGAGACCTTTTGGTCACATGAGTAAACTAAAACCATGGCTATAAACTACTTATCGCCACACAAACTCATATTAAACGTGACTATTAGAGACCTTTTGGTCACATGAGTACACTAAAACCGTGACCATAAACTACTTATAGCCACACAAATGTTACATTAACTGTGGCCATTTCATTACATACGGTTACAGTGAATTGTTAATACCGTGGCCATTGGTTACCATTTTGTCACATGAAATAACCAAACCATGACAATAAAGTAGTTATAGTCACACAAATTTCATAGTAAGCGTGGCCGATTCATGATGTACGGTTACATTGAATTATAATAACCGTTGCTAATCGTTGTCTTTTGGCCACACAAAATAACTAAAACTGTGGCAATAAACTATTTACAACCACACATTTTATATCCACCGTAGCCAATTCTTAATAATATATATATATATGGTGTTTTAAATTGTAGAACCGTGGCTATTGGCTGCCTTTCGGTCACACCAAATAACTAAAATGTGGCCATAAACTACTTACACTACAAAAAAAACAATAATTTCCGACGGCCAAATCCGTCGGTAAACAGGCATAAGCTCTTTCTTTTCATCAACATCTATCTCATCATCCCCTCGAGCATAAGAAATTGTGTTATCAACAGATAGAAAACACCCAGAAGTCGTTTCAGCAACTAACGAAATTCCATAGCCAGGTGAACTGTCAATCGAGAAAATGGCGCATTACTAAATGACCAAACCCACCAAATCATGCTTAATTATATAATGCTTCAAAAGAAAATTGCTACTTATTTGGTACATAGCTTAGAGAGAGTGTTTGATTATGTATCAATAAAGAGAAATAAAAGAATCTTTTGTGTACCAAAACAATACCATAAATATTTATGCAATGATGATGACGAGTAAACAATTATACATATCCATGTTTCTATTTTAGTTTGTCCCGAAATAAATTTCCGCTTTCAAAAGTAAGTGCCGACTTTCCACTTCTACCCTTAATTTATGATAGGGAGAAATTCATCCTCCCTCTATTATTATGAAAGGAAATTGTTGCAATATTCATGGGAGACACTTGCAAAAGGTCCTGATGTACACACAAAAGTATATCACATGGGGTTTAAAAATACGTACTTTCCAACGAATCAACCAACATTGTTGATTTTCAACCACTTCTGGTAGAAAATCTTGAGCTGGTTGGAAGATGATAACTTCATTACCGTATAACAACAAATTTATCAACTTATTACATATTGGTTGATTATTATAAACTTGGGGGAGTCAATAATCAAAGAAAATGATTCAACAGAAATATAATTAATAAGTTACCTCATTATCAAAGCTTCTTTGGTGATATTTCTTATCACAAGACTTGTTCTTTGGGGGTGGTCCCATTGTTTCCATCCCATGACTCCCCGAATAGTATAACTTATTTAACTTGACAAAGTCAAAAACCTGATGGATTCAAGGGACAGAATTGAGAACAAATATATATATATATATATATATATATATATATGATAGTGATGATGCAGTTAGTTTAAATTTTGCAATCCAATTACAGAAAACACATATGAGTGAAGTACTACAATGTACCTTTTTGAGACTTCTGCCACTTATAATAGCCGTTGGAAAGCAATTACAGACATCGCGTACTGCTGCATGCATCTGCAAATTGTACCAATGATATATAATTATATATATATATATACATATATATATATATATATATATATATATATATATATATATTGGGCAATTAAGAATTGAAAGAAGGGAAAGTAATCGTTCTTAAGTACCTCATCAGACATGAAGGCACGCTCAGGGTCACTCACGATGGGTGATAATGTGCCATCATAATCCAAGAAAACAACAATTTGTTTCCCCTTTGACGCATTGATCATATGGTGAAACGAGCTAAGAGCAGAAAGATGTTCTCTCTTCAAAGAACCAAAATACACAACCTTTATTAATAATTAATCATGGAATAAATCATATAAGGAATTAATATTATGCAACACTATTGGTTATAAGTTCTCCTCCTATAGACTATATGCAGTGATTAAAGAACAGTTGTTTGTGTTATGTTATAACTGTAGGCATCTAAAATAAGAATTAAACATAGTAAGTCACTTACCAACCAAGAAATGTAATTGTGATCGCCTGTGATTGATTCGCCACCTCTACTATTTATGAAAGGAAATTGTTGCAATAATAGGCTTTCCACCTTCGTATACGCAACCACCGACGGAGCAGTCCTCTGTCCTTCAACGTTAGTCACAATAATAGGCTTTCCACCTTCCATCGCACCGGCGGCAGAGTTTGTCGTTCCCAGATCGATTCCAACAACCTTCTCAACTACAACTCGCATCGGACCATTTCTTCTGCTCTTCTTGAACTTCAAAAACGATTTCTGGTGCGAAAACGAGACAAATTTGGTTAATCCTTTGCCGAAGAAGACTGTTTTGGGTGAATTGTTAGTTGAAACAAAAGAAATTGCTCCAAGAGCGTGAATTTGAGCTGTTGAAGAAGCCATTGTAATAGTAGATTTTAGTCTAATCCTAAAGAATTGAATTGAGGAAGCATTAGTATTCATATAAACACACCAAGTAAAACTAACAACATGATACCCTTAAAGAGTTCTACCATCTCAATACATGTAATGTGTGAGTTATTAAATAATTTTTCTTTTATCGATTTGGTTGGAGACTCATATATACACAGTAACACAAACACACACACACACATACACACACACACACACACACATATATATATATATATTCATATGTAAATATGCCCTACATCCTTGATTTGCTTAGAAGGTTCCACTTAGAGTGGCAACAAGCGGACAATTTTTTGTTTTTCATGATTTTATCTTGCATTGTCAAGTTCATATTGTGCTTCAGAAATTGTGTACTCAAACATACTACTAAATGACCTAATGAGTCAAATAAGAGAAGTTCTAGATGTTTAAATTCGAGATACTCATGGCATAAAACTTCAATTCATTCCTTAATTACAAAAAACTAACAGATCTATTAGCAATTAACTAACAAAATCGGAATCCAGATTCAATATCTTCAGTGTGATGATATACTCTTCCTCTTTCTCAACGAAGAACAAATTGAATTTCTCAACTTCCTGCTCCAATAACTCAACGAAATCAACCTCTTCTCTGTACATCTCTCCAACACAAGCGACGACCGTACACTCTTGGCAGGAAACCCTAGGCCTCTTCGCTGGCCGATTGCAGTCATCATCGGATTTTTGTTGTGGTGTAATAAGCTTCAATCGTTTTTTGAGTTCCTTGTAAGACAAGAACTAGTCTCTCCATTCAGGCAAAGTTTATTCGATCTAATTAAGCTTAAACTCTTTCTGAATTTCATGGGGAGAAGGAGAGAGAGGAGACGGATGTTGAATTTAATGGGCGATGGAGGAAGACGGCGGTGGTGGTGTGGATGGAGGAAGACAACTGTGATGGTGTGGCTGGAGACTAGGGTTGGGTAGATAGAAGAGTAAAATGAAAAGGAGAGGGAAATGAAAACAAAAGGAGAGGGAAACGGAAAAATAGAGGGAAATGAAAAAAATAAAGATGGTGAATTTTATTTATGATATTTAATTAGGTTTAGAAAAAAAATCTAATAATAACTTTAAATATTAAATATATAATTTAAATAAAATATAATCTATATTATATTATAAAGCATTTATGAAAAACTCTTAAAAATAACCTCTAAAGCTTCATATACCGCTATTTAATGTTAATTACTTAAAATCTCTTAAAAACAACTAATGAAGCTTTATTGTGAGAATGGTAAAAAGGATATCCATCATTTGATCAATTCTAATTGAAGATCAACAATAATGAGATTGACAAGGATGCACCATATTAACTATATGAAGATAATCAAATGAGAAATACAAAAAGTTAAGGTAAGAAAGATAATAATGGACTATAATGGGTCTTCATGGGCTTAAGTGACACTTAATGAAGCGTATTGGGCCTTGTAGGCTTGAGTGACTCTTAATGAACTTGATTGGGTCTTGATTGATTCTAATTACTCTTAATGAACTATAATGGCCACTAACGAATCATATTTGACTCAATAGTTGTTAATGAACCTCATTGGGCCTTTGTGGGTTTAAGTGGCTCTTAATAAACTTGATTGATTCCAATTAATCTTAATGATTAGTAATGGTCCTTGACGAATCATATTTGACTCAATGGTTGTTAATGAACCGTATTGGGCCTTTGTTGGCTTAAGTGACTCTTAATGAACTCTAATGGGTCCTGATGGACATACTCATTATATTCTTCTCTAATGCATATTTAAGAAGACCCTTCTCCAAAGCTAAAACACACAAACTCACCCTTACACAATGGCAGCATTCATAACAATGATCAATCACCTCGTACCTTTTATGACTTGTTAAGGCTCAGTAACACCAATAGTGACTTATTACATGATTGTATGCATGTATGTACTGCATATATGCATGTCGTATGTATTGGGCTCTTTATTTGTAAAACTCTAGTTTAACACCACAAAAGTTAATAAAATTTTAAATATTCTATTAAGAACCAATAACATCAATGGTGATTTATTACGTGTTTGTATGCATGTATGTACTACATATATGTATGTGGTGTGTATTAGGCTCGATAAGATCACTAAGACCCACAATGGACTGTATTGGGCTTTAATGAACCGTTTTGAGATTTAATGAACCGTTGGGCTTTAATGTATCGTTTTGGGCTACAATTAACCGCTTTGGGCTTTAATGGACCGTAATGGGCTTCAATGAACCGTTATGGGCTTCAATGGACTGTATTGGGCTTTAATGGACTGTATTGGGCTTCAATGAACCATTTTGGGCTTTAATGAACCATTTTGGACTTTAATGAACCGTAATGGGCTTCAATGGATTGCATTGGGCTTTAATAAACCGTTTTAGGCTATAGTTAACCGCATTGGGCTTTAATGGACCGTAATGGGCTTCAATGGACTGAATTGGGCTTTAATAAACCGTTATGGGCTTCAATGAACCGTTATGGGCTTCAATGGATCATAATGGGTTTCAATGGACTGTATTGGGCTTTAATGAACCGTTTTGGGCTTTAATGTATGGTTTTGGACTTTAATGGATCGTAATGGGCTTTAATGGACTGTATTGGGCTTTAATGAACCGTTTTGCCCTTTAATGTATTGTTTTGGACTTTAATGGATCGTAATGGGCTTCAATGGACTGTATTAGGCTTTAAAGAACCGTTTTGGGCTTCAATGTATCGTTTTGGGCTTTAATGGACGGCTTTAGGCTTTAATGAACCGTAATGGGCTTCAATGGACTGTATCGGGCTTTAATGAACGGTTTTGAGATTTAATGAACCGTTATGGGCTTAATGGACTGTTTTAGACTTTAATGAACCGTTTTGGGCTATAGTTAACCGCTTTGGGCTTTAATGGTCCGTAATGGGCTTCAATGGTCTGTATTGGGCTTTATTGAACGGTTATGGGCTTCAATGTATCGTTTTGGGCTTTAATGAACCGTTATGGGCTTTAATGGGCCGATTTGGGCTTTAAAGAACTAATTTGGACTTTAATGGGACCGCTTTGGTCTTTAATGAACCGTAATGGGCTTCAATGAACCATTTTAGGCTTTAATGAATCATTTTGGCTTTTAATGGACCGTTTTGGACTTTAATCGATTGTATAATAATAATAATAATTATATAATAATAATAATTATTATTATTATTATTATATAATAATAATTATTATTATTATTATTATATAATAATTATTATTATTATTATATCATTTTTAAAAATTATATAATAATAATAATTATTATAATATAATAATAATAATGTTGATAATTATATAAGAATAAAAATAAGAATAATAAAGGAATATTATAGTTTCGGCTGAATTCCGGCAAACCTACATGTACCGCCAAAAATCCGTTAGAAACGTTAATCTTGTATTTCTAAAACCGTTCTAAACCCAACCGTGGCTAACCTGTATTTCTAAAACCGTGGCAAAAAGTGGAACTGAATAATTGAAAGAAATAAATATATTGGAAGAATTGAATCAATTGATGGAATGGATGAAGATTGCAGTGGGACGGAGGAATAATAAAAAAATGGAAATAATATAAATCTAAAAAAAGCCTCCAAGGTCACATACAATAGAAGGAGACTACAATGTCATTTTAAATGAAAAAATAATTAGTGCAGAGATAAGGACTCGAACCCATGTCTCTTGGGTAGAGAGAAATGCACTTACCAACTAGACTATGATCATATTTGTGTCAATTTGTGTCTTTTGTACAATATATACTAAATATATATAATATAATATGAAAAAAAATCAGAGGCCCTTGACAATCGTCACACAAAATAACTGTGGCGAAATCATCCATATAGTTACGTTTAATATTTATAATCGTGACTACTGGTTACCTTTTGACCACACAAAATAATAAAAACCGTTGCTATAAACAATTGTGGCTTTTGGCCACGTTTTACATATTTTTGTGACTATATATACATTTCTTTTGGTCACTGAAAATTGGTTTCATGTGGCCATATGTCAGTCTATGGCCACGGATAATAACCGTTACAATATAAAACCATGGTTTAGACAAAAAAAACCATGGCTATATGTATGTCTATGGCCACGGTTTTTAGTCGTTACTTGTCACGGAAAAAAAAACGTGACCTTAAAGAACCATTTAGTCACGGTTTTATCTAAACCATAGCATTATGTTTAAACATTTTTTATAATGGTCACGGTTTTTTAGTTAAGCTTTGGCTAACCCAATACTCAAAACTGTGGCAAAAACCCATTTTTGTACTAGTGATTGGTACACTTATTCTTTTACAAACTTAAATTATGTTTAATTGATACTAATTGTTTATGTCCAAATTATGAAGGTGCGACACCTAAAGGAGGAACTTAAAAAGATAGATGAACAGATTAGAGAAGCCGTATATGGAGGAGCATGTACAACAGACTGAACAAATGAAAAAAAAAATGATGGAGCAGGTTGCTAGATTCACCAGTGCTCCAATTGGATTTACCCCCACCCCCTCCCTCTCTTGATTTATAAAGACATGTTACTCTATTTTCTAATATTTGTAGTTACATGTGGATAAATTTATATTTCTCTATCTAGAGTTTTATATTGCTCTAAGAAAGACATGAAATGCTAGAAAGATGGAATCTATGAATGAGTTCTTTCGTCTAAGCCTAGAACTAGGCAAGAACAAGGAATGGATTTGTAGTTGTGTTTTGGCAAATGCAGATTACTCTATACAAGGGAAACACGAATTCCAAAAAAAATCAAAAAAAATACATTTTCAACGAAATATCCGTCACAAATCCCATGAGAATCTCATACAAATCAATTGCAAAAGGTCACCTATAGTTGACCAATTCCATCGAAAATCCCTCGAATTTACATTCGGTCGAAAAGCCCACGAAGATAAAAATCCGTCGAAAATGTCAAGTATGATTATCATGTATATACTCAATATATTATGAGTGAATTGCATTTTTGGTCCCTAAGCTTATATGATTTCTTTGAAAGAGGCACGTGTACTTATATATCTCAAGTTGTGGTCCCTCAGGTTTGAATTTTGCTTTGAAAGTGGGACCTGACCACTAACTTTGTTAAAATACTTAGTTAGAATCAGGGGCAAAATTGTCCAACCATGTTTTTGTTCTTCTTTCTGCACTTTTTTTGTTTTTCCATATTTTTACATAAACCATTAAACTCTAGGGATCTGATATGCATTTAACTCTAATATATATATATATATATATATATATATACACACACACACACAGAGAGAGACCACCATCACTTCTCCAAAACCACATGTGCCAACGTTCATCGGCCAAAAACACAAACGATATCTATCTCCATCGTCACACCACCGCCAACACCTTCTCCGGTGACGATATCACATACACCTGGACGAAACCAAACCAAACCACATGAACGAAACTTCCACCGTAACCCACCATGAACGAAGCCACCACCGTAACCCACCATGAACAAAGCCATGTGAACGAAACCACAAGGAAGAAACCATAGGTATCGATAGAGATGGAGCCATGGAGGATATCACCCCTCCCAACTTCACACATATTATTCATTAATGAATTAAACAAAAAAGTCATCTCATCACAGTTCTTGTTGCCCCACCACCACTAGATCCAAAATTACTAACCATTCTTGGCCTGTTATTTGAAGAACCAATCATCCCAAAACTTTCTGATTTTTTTCTGATATGAGTTACTAAACTTACTCCTTTTATCAAACTTTGTATCCTCTACTTTAGTAGTGATCTTGATCTTGTTCGGCCACTTAAACTCTTAATTAATGCAACAAAATATTTAGTATCACTAACTGAATTTGTAGCCGATGGTAAAAAAAATTAATCTAGGAGCGAGCGAGAAAGAGAGAGAGAGGGAGAGAGAGAGGAAAGAGAGAGAGAGAGAGAGAGAGAGAGACGAAAATGGATATGGAGCTGGATGGTGGGACGGAGATGGAAGGTGGGTGGGAGACGAAGATGAAGGGGCAGGGATGCTTGATAGGCGGGTTTACACCCCCCCTAAATCTCACCGCAAGTGTACGGGTCGAATCAAGTAATAGTACTGAAAGTACGAGTATCGATTACAGGGAACTAGGAACTAAGTATCACAATGACTATAAGATCTATTAACTGAACGGTCAAAATATGAGTGGTTGGTATTTACTAATTAATTGCACGCAAAATAAATCACGAACGAGACAATAAACAACTTAAGGAAACTTCGGATAGAGAAAACAGTTGAGGGTTGGAAATCCTAAGGTTTTCACGTACAAACACTTGACTTACAACAATTACCAGTTATTCCCTTAATGAATACCCAATCTCTAAAATCACCGTTGTTCTCTCTCAAGCAACAACGGGTTTTATTTTGAAAGCATAAGTTTTATCTCTCGATCTCAACCTATGGAACTCAAAACACATTAAACTCAAGATTGTAATGGGACTAAGGCTTACGTGGTATATCTCTATCCAATTTCTCACCTTAGGCATGCAATTTCTAGTTCTAGTTAACAATTAATTCTCTCGAACTTAACTGAAACCAAACAAAACAATTGAAAGTTGGCCAAACTCACAAAAGCATTAAAACTCAAATCACATGCTTCATTAACTAGGAAAAACTGATAAAAGTCTCAACTCACGTGTTCATAAGTTTAAACCAAAATCAAACCAACCCCCAACATCTAAAGTTTAGTTCATGTTGGTGGTGGACAAAAACACAAGAAAAAGAAGAGAAATCATGTGTGCAAACATAATGATCGTGAACGTGATGAATGTAATGGTGAACTCCCTTCTGTCGGATCTAATCCGCTTCGCGTGGTGAACGTCTCCTCAAACGATCCACTATCGCGGCTCAAAAGTTTGTGAAAAAACCTCTGAAAATCGCCCCTTCGCTGCCTTCTGTCGCGCGTATCGAGATAATGACCTAAAATCCGGAAAACACCAAATTATAGAACTGGAACAGGGACATGTGCGGTTTGTCCCGCGGTTTGAAGTCGTGCAGTAAACCGCGCGGTTTCTGGCTGTCTTCGGGTCAGGTATGGTTCATGGTTCGGGTACGGGTCTCGGGCTTGGATCTCGGTCTTCCGTTGGGCTTCGTTTTGGCTCTCTTTTTGGCTCTTTTTCGCTTATTTTCTCGATGATTGCCGTTTTTTAGATTACCTGTACATTTCACTCGATAAACCATAAAATTCCGCCTTTTTGCCAGAACACAAGCCAATCTCATTGGTTTGAGGACCGAAAATAACTCCAAAAAGTGGCGTTATCAACAACCCCAAACCGAGCGTTGCTTGTCCCCAAGCAAATTAGCGATAAAATAGAATAAAAGCACACGTCAGTGAAATAATAACTGCACAACTCCCAATTGGTACCACGTAATGCACTGGTGATTTCCCATACCTGTGAATGCTTATCTCACCCTTGCCTCATCCTTATTCTGTTTGATCTCTGGCCTTCCATTGTGAGTTGAACTCGTGACAGCTCCGATTACATTAAGGTCGTACTAGGTCCAAACATACTAGGGAAAACATTTCGCCTCGACCCTACCTCATGGGATACTCTCATTTCACTCGAACCTAGGCTGTCGCACATGTTGTCATGTATAAGGAAGTTATGTACAAGAATACTCGAAAATCACATGACAACTCTAATGAAAGACGCACAAATTTCCAAAAAGTCGATATCAGAAAGGAATTAAATAGCAAGACAGGGAATATTGGTAAAGGTAGTCGTATACTCTAATCATATTTTCCAGAAGATCATCCAGGTCTTTACAAGGGTTGTAATGGGGTTAAGGTCATGCCTAAGAAACGAAGGGTAAACGGATCAAAAATCCTTGGTGTGTCAATTTTTAGCAGTTGTGGACTTCTTGACTTCATTTACTATTATTTGGCCCTCTTTGTCATTGCTGGAGTCGCTTTGACTCTCTTAG
>CM066313.1:13434343-13456843 GCA_033807775.1 Saussurea involucrata
CGTTAAAAAATACGTTTTAATTTTAACAAATTATACCATTATAATCGTCTCTTCGATACGTTCGAAATGAACCTAATCTTGAATTTTTTTGGATTTATATATTTTAATATATATCATATACAGTTATACACTACATAAAAAAATATTTTTTATATTTAAAATTCATACTCTTATAGTTAATTATTTAATTTATGGTACATCTCTTATTTTTTTTTCAATTTTGTTTTACACTCCTATCGCATTAACATAATAATCATATATTAACTAATTCATTAAATCGTTTTAAATTATTATTATTTGAATGTGTTTATAGATGAATGGCAATAGGAGAAGGTTTCACGAGAAGAATATTAAATGGGGTTTTGACAAGTTGGTATCACTGGACTCATTTAAGAATTGTGAAAATGGGTATTTGGCGAATGATGATTCATGTGTGTTTGGAGCTGAAGTATTTGCAGTTACAGAGTATTGCAAATCATATTCGCAACCGAAACGGATACAGTGCATGTAAACAAAGAAGAAATCTATTACTGGAAGGCGTCCTGGAGTCCTGTGATCAAGTTAACCTTTTCCTTGATCACGTCCTCCATTCCCATGTAGTCCGATTCGAGTTCTTCTAATTCCTCTTCAGCTTCCTTAATCTCTCGTTGCAGGTGCCGAACGTGAGCCCTAGCCATGGCCAGTTCTCGTTTCTTCCCCGCTAGATATTCCATTTTCCCCTGCTGAATCCCCCTGTTATGGTTCCACATACCCTTTACCTTTTCGATATCAGCGTTCGCCCCATGAATGGCTTTTTGCACTGCAGGAGTAATTTGTTGACTTTGTCGAAGACCCGTCGGCATAAAATCATACATTGGTGGGGTTCTCATGCCATTATCGAAGTAGTAATTGTCGGATGCCATCTCCCAGTCTGCTTCCTCCTCAGGCGTGAATGGAAAATCGGCATCTGTAATGGTTACTCAGTGTCACTAACACTCTCCAGGATAGTAGAATATGCTGTGGTGGCGAACGGCGGCGGCATCTGCGAGGTGTATGCCCCCGACATCCCGGCCTGCGTGTGTTTTTATAAAAAAACACATTATAAAAACCATAAAACTATAACAATTTTTTATAAAAACACACCCTTAACAATTTTTTATAAAAACACACTGTTTTTATAAAAAATTGTTAAGGGTGTGTTTTTATAAAAAAATTGTTAAGAGTGTGTTTTTATAAAAAAAAACACATTGTTAACATTTTTTTTATAAAAACACTCTTAACAATTTTTTTATAAAAAAACACTCTTAAGAATTTTTATATGAAAAAACACACTATAACAACATACACATTATAACATACAAATATCACATTCAAACATAAAACTATAACATTTTTTTTATAAAAACACACTCTTAACAATTTTTTATAAAAAAACACATTTTTAACAATTTTTTTTAAAAACTGTTTTTATAAAAAAAAATTAACAATTTTTTTATAAAAAAACACGTTATAAAAACCATAAAACTATAACAATTTTTTATAAAAACACACCCTTAACAATTTTTTATAAAAACACACTGTTTTTATAAAAAATTGTTAAGGGTGTGTTTTTATAAAAAAATTGTTAAGAGTGTGTTTTTATAAAAAAAACACATTGTTAACAATTTTTTTATAAAAACACACTCTTAACAATTTTTTTTTATAAAAAAACACTCTTAACAATTTTTATATGAAAAAACACACTATAACAACATACACATTATAACATACAAATATCACATTCAAACATAAAACCATACATATCATGTTAAACATAGAACATACTCAAACATAAGTTATAAACACTATAACAACCTACAAATCATATATCTTAACTTAAAATAACATACAAAAAATAACAAATAACATAAGGAAAACATACCAAAGAGGTAATACGAGACATCTTCACAAAACCCGAACGCGTATTCCACACGAGAAAATTGAGAGAGTGGAAGAAAATTGAGAGAGTTTGATTAAAAATTGAGAGAGTGATTAAAAAAATTGAGAGTGGCCGTGTGTCTTGGTCCCCCCTCCCCTTATATAGTGCGGCCGAAGAAAATTAGGGTTTAGGGTTCGTCGATTTTAGAGTTAACCCTGTGCCGACACGTGGCACAGGAGCCCGCGATCGCGGGGGTCAACGAAAGTCAATCGCGGGCAGGGACCAAAAATGCACACGCGGGCATTCTTGAGGGGGGAAAGCTGTACCGCGGGCATTCTTGAGGGACCAACGCGGGCAAACTTTGGTGACACGTGTAGCCCGCGATCGCGGGGGTCAATGAGTCAATCGCGGGCAGGGACCAAAACTGCACACGCGGGCATTCTTGAGGGGGGAAAGCTGGACCACGGGCATTCTTGAGGGACCAACGCGGGCATTCTTGGTGACACGTGGCCTGGAGCCCGCGATCGCGGGCTCCATCGCGGATTATTTGGGTACTTTTGTAAACTGGGAGAGATTTTGGGTATTTTGGTAAGAGATGGTCAAACTTAGGGTATTTTAATTAATTTCCCTAATTTCTTTATTGTTCTTTTTTATATGATAATTAAATTAATTATGTTATTGTTTTTAATATGTTTTTTATATAATTTATCCTTTAAAATTCAAATCTAAAGGTTTTACTTTACATTTTGTTTTTTATATTTTATATAATATTTTAAAAGTGTTTTGAGATAATAAACTTATAAAATATTTAATAACATAAAACAATGAAAATTTTATTAAAATAAAATAGTTATCAAAGTTGAATGTCATTTTCTTAGAGACTTTAGATTTAGATTGTCAATGTTAGAAAAAAAATTGGCTGATAGAGATGTTCTGAATAACTTTAGTTGTTTAGTTTTTAACGCTATATCTAATACTTTTCTTTCAGTATTAAATAAAAGTTAAAAAATCAATTATTGATTTTGATTCCACTAACATAATAACATTAAAATTAAAATTTAGTGTCAAAAGAGAAAAATAGATGAACATTTTGATCAAATTCAAAAATAAGTTATCGATAGATTTATTATATGACAAAGTAAAAAATAATATAATAAATAATATGAAAAAATTAAGAGTGCATTTAGTTTTTAGCACAGAGTCTCCAAAATATCAGGGGTTCTGATAATTTACATAAATAGAAAAATGTAAAATTTGCAAATATTACTTACAAATTTTGAAGGAAATTTAAGAGAAAATAGTAAGTAAATAAATGAACACAAAAACAATTAAATTTCATGTAAAATCAAATGTAATTTTACATTAACTATGGGTTTGTAACGATGTGATCTGCAATCTTAATTTATAGTCAATGTCCCGTGACTTGCATATAGTTTTACAGAAATCACATACATATGAATTTTCACATAATTTCAAGAGTAAACTCTAATTTTGGTCCTCGTGGTTTAGTGAAATCTTTGAAAGTATGACCTAAACTTTAGTAACTCTAGAAATAGTCCTCATGGTTTTTATTTTGCTTTAAAAAGGGTCCTCCATCACTAACTTTGTTAATTTTTTCTGTTAGTGATAGGGGCAATATTGTCCATTTAGTTTAATATCCTAATTCTCTTAAAAAAAACTAAATATATTATATTTTATATGTATATACACACGTATATATAACAGAGTTTCCACCGGCCTTCCTATTCTTTTCCGGCCAAGATAAGACCCACCAGCATCCCTATTTATTTTTACACATCAAGCAAGAAAAAAAATCAAATAAACCAAATCCGACAGGTAAGAAAGCATCCCATCTCCACTTTCCGGCCAAACTATTCGGTTTCTCACCTTCATCTCCACTTTCCGGCGCATCAAAGACACCCTCCCCTTTCCCTTCTCTTGCCACCTCAATCCCCTTCCTTTTTATCCTCTCTCTCATAGAACCAGATCATCTGTGAGTTAAAATTTTGTAGCTTTTGACTTGGGTAACATAACCAAATCATTTGTCATTTTCGAGAAGAAATCCGCCGTGGCTGAAAAAAGCTCCTGCTGATGAAAAGCCAAAGCCCGGAAAGAAGCTTCCCAAGGAAGTCGGCGCCGCTGTAGTAGACAAGAAAAAGAAATGGAACAAGAAGAGTATGGCGTACGAGATCTACATGTTTAAGGTTTTGAAGCAGGTACATCTCGACATCGGGATCTCAAGCAAAGGCCATGGGGATTATGAACTCTTTCATAAACGACATCTTCGAGAAGCTTGCTCAGGAATCTTCGACGCTTGCGAGGTACAACGAGAAGTCGACAATTACATCCAGGGAGATTCAGACGGCCGTCATGTTGGTGCTTACCGGTGAGTTCTGTAGTGACCGTGACCGAAATGAAAGAATTTCAAGTGTTGGGGAGGAGTTTATTTAAATGCTAAAAATTGAGGGGCTAGTTGGTAATTGTGAGGTAAGTATAAATGGCACAAAACCCTAGGAGAAACATTCTCCTACTGATTTTGTGTGTGTGATGGGCGGTTGTGAGAGTAAATAGAGAGAGAGCAAGAAGGAGAAAGGAGAAATAAGAAGAAAGAGGGCAAAGTCAAGCAAGGAGGATCAAATTCGGATTTGTTGGGGAGGAATAGAAGGTGTGCTTCTTTTGGATTCAACCAGGTAATCCCTTCTCCATTTCTCTAATCTATGATTTTGCCATTGTTTGAGTTATTTGGGGTTTTTGTTAAAAGTTGGGTTTGGAACTAAATGGAAGAGGTTAGGTGTCAAATCTTATCTATTGCAGCAGATATTTCAGTAGTAGTTGAGTTTAATGACCCTAATGTCGTTGCTAATCTTTATCTGTGAGATTTCGGTCGTACCTGTGATTTCTCGGTCCAATTAAGGGTCAGGTCGACGTCCGGAAAGCTTCCTGGACGTCCGGACACGTTGAGCAGTTGAAGGTTTCCGGGTAAGTGTCTGATAGTCGTGTGTGTGTGTCCGGATGATAGAAGATTCCGGATAGTTCCCGGATAGGGTGTTGTTCGGATAGAGTGTTGTCTGGATAGGGTGTTGTCCGGAAAGAGTGTTGTTCGGATAGAGTGTTGTCCAGATAGGGTGTTGTCCGGAAAGAGTGTTGTTCGGATAGGGTGTTGTCCGGAAAGAGTGTTGTTCGGATAGAGTGTTGTCCGGATAGGGTGTTGTCCGGAAAGAGTGTTGTCCGGATAGGGTGTTGTCCAGAAAGAGTGTTGTTCGGATAGAGTGTTGTCCGGATAGGGTGTTGTCCGGAAAGAGTGTTGTCCGGATAGGGTGTTGTCCAGAAAGGGTGTTGTCCGGATAGGGTGTTGTCCGGATAGGGTGTTGTTCGGATAGAGTGTTGTCCGGATAGGGTGTTGTCCGGAAAGAGTGTTATCCGGAAAGGGTGTGTCCGGAAAGTTGGATTATCAACTTATGTGTTTTATCTTCCACTCAGGTAGATCGATTGGAGGTACGAAACGAAGTAGGAAAGGAAAGTAAGCGTATCAGGTGAGTCTTTCTGAACCTAAATTTTATACAAGTGTGACAGAGTTATTATTTAACTGTGTGCTTATTCAACTGCTTTTGATTACAAAGCGATGATCAAGGGTGTGGCGTGGTTGTTATCTATTCGTGTGTTTTCAACTGCTTAATTATGAAGCTATGAACAAGTGTGTGGTAGCATGTATGATTTAATGTGTGTGGACGTGCTCTAGCATTGTCGAGAAATGGGGGGTGTGACCCATATTAATTGTGCATCGTGCTCTGGCGTTGTCGAGGAATGGGGGGTGTCCCATATTAATTATATGAATGGGGGGTGTGTCCCATATTAACTATATATATGGGGGGTGCGTCCCATATTAATTATATAAATGGGGGTGTGTCCCATATTAATTATATATATATATATATATATATATATATATATATATATATATATATATATATATGAATTTGTTTCATATATGGTGAGTGTGCTCTTTGGTGCTGTCACGGTGTGTGTGACTATAGCGTGTGCCAGTAGTAGGTGTCAAGAGGTGGTTGTCATTTTAAAAGTGTGTTGTTATGATTCATATAAACTCTTTCATAACTGATTGATAAATTATGATGTTTATGGTGTGAACTGGTGTGGAGGGAACTCACTAGACCTCATGGTCTAACCCTCGCTTTTCAAAACTAAAACCTTTTTCAGGTAAGCAGGTATTTGAAAGCTTGTCTTGAAGTTTGGCAAGGCGTGAGACGGAGGGAGCATATAGAAGGATTAGAAGGCTTTTCTATTCTTTTGTAATCCTTATCTCAGCTGTAGTTAGGGGTTAATTCCGCAAACCCAGTTTGTAATCTGAATAGTATGTTTACGTTGAGCCATTGTGGCGTTTAAAAAAATAAAGTGGTAGTTTCTGGCTTGTATTTTAGTGTGGGTCGTTACAGTTGGTATCAGAGCACTAGTTTAAGGGATTTAGGTGACCGGATGGGCCTAAACTTAAACTGTGGAATAGGAGAGACACAGCTGAGATATAGGAAGCCTTTAGAGAAGACCTTAACCACTGAGAATTTAGGGCGAAGGTAGTGAGGACTCTCATGTAAGGTAAATTCAAATCACATCTGGCCAATGTCATTATGAATTTACCGGTGCATGGGTGTGCTTGATTACCGTTGTCCTAATATTGGTGGTGTGTGTAGATGTGGTGGATTGAGTGTGGAGAATAACAGTAGTGTGTAAAGTTTTAACCTTGCCATGACGGCAACGGTTTAGGGTGTTGTGCAAATTATTCTTGGTGCGACTGATGACACTATCTAGAAGGGTATTGTGTGAATGTGGTGTGGGCGTCCGTGTGAAGTAAAATCCTTAAGGTTCTTAAGGAAAATAATTGATTGGAGGTGAGCTCCTAATCTCTGAAGAGTCTTTATTCTAGGAGTTTCCTGATGTCGATAAGTGGAGATCTTGAGCGTTTAACTCAAAGATCGGATGATAGGGATGTGCTTTCTTACACTCTAGTTAGTGGAATAGTGTCAAGGGTGATGGAGAAATGATAGATGTATGGGTTGGTAACACTAGTGTTGGTTAACCTATTTGGGGTCGAGGTGAAGCCGTATATTTATGCAGTAGTAGGCAGGTGGTAACTGTGAGGTGGGAGCATCTAAGTGGGTGGGAAGTACCGATACTGGTGATTATTTCAAGTGTAAGGAACCTGATGGTTTGGTTGGGAGTAGAGTGTCGGCATCGAGGTGATGTAACTGTAATCGGTGGACCTTGCTCGAGCGAATAGCCTTCGATGTAAAGCAAGTCATACATTGTGTTTTCAAAACAAGTTGCGTAAATCTTTCACGTCAGAATGTGTGAGTGTGTGCGCGTGCCTCGCAAACTTCTGATTTTGAAAAAAAAATGAGTCGGCATGTGCAAGTGTGTGCTTGAAGGAAAATATAAAATTATTTTCGTGGTGTGATAGATTTTGAATTTGGAGAAATAGTAAATTATTTCACTTCTTAATGAGTGAGTTTAACCCTGTTGTATAATCATAACAACATTTGATCGTATGGTTTTATGGATGAATCGATGTGAACACGTAGTGGTCATATCAACAAGTGTGGGAGTCGGTTGACTATTCCAGTGTGAGCTATGTTGTTGTATTTTAAAATTTTGCATAAAGGGAGTTTCAGTGAATGTATTTCCAAATGATGACGAGGTCGCGTGTGAGCGATCCTTGAAATCGGTGTGTGTGGTTGTTCTTTATGGAGGTGTCGTGTCATGTCTATCAAACCTTGTTTTGTGGGATGTGTCGAGTGCGTAAAACGATTTAAATCGTTGTGTTTTCATGCATGAAGGCTATGAACTCGCTAGGTGGTGAGAGTTATCGCGCTTAAGAAATGGACAGAGTTTCGAGGGTGGAAATGTGGTTGAGGCGTCGATGGTCGATTCATGACCTTGGTATTACAGTTTAGGGAAGGAGACGTCTAACGACAGTCTCAGTTTTTTTACCTTAGAAAGACTTGTGTGATGGTAGTCTTTACTCTTGTTTAATAAGTTGAAGTGTGGTTGTCGACGGGGGGTGTGTCCCGGGTGACTCGAATTAGGCAGGGTACTCCGAAAGGTAGTGTGGTAGTATGTGGAGGAGACGGCATCGGCGTGGAGCCAAAGTTGAGGAGAATTTGTATTTAGGCTAATTGCCAGGCTTTAGTGTTGAAGTCAACGGCGAGTGTTGAGTCGATGTCGGGAGATTTGAAAGTTGTAAGGATAGCCCTGATATGATTATATTGTCGGGAGTGTGTGAGGAGATAAGAGGTCGGTTGGGATAGGTGTGTATCTGTCAAGAAGGTGGACTGTCTTTTGGTGAGTATCCTGAATGGTGGAGAGGTGATAGTTAGATAAGTGATTCTTCCTATGTGATTATTATGTCATTTACGAAGAAGGTCGTTAGCCCAACTCGTGTGGGACATGTGGACTATGTGGTTTGCAAGGGAGTGACTTATAGATTGATTTATTTGAGCGTGTCTCAAGTGGATCCGAAGAGTCGGCCGGGATTAAGGACTCGATCGAGTGTAGTAGACGGTCATAATTTGCGATTCACCTAGATGGGAGAAAGGCAAAGTTGTGAGAGTTTTTCTAACTAAAAGTTAATGGTACTTGTTCATTTACTCGTACATGTGTGCTGATTTAAATGTGTGATTGCATATAAATTACTTATGCATGGTGTGATGTATATGGGGGGTGTGTCCCATATGTCATGGTGTGATGTATATGGGGGGTGTGTCCCATATGGATTATTCGAACGGACTTGGTCTATTCCCAAGGGCGGGTGTGTGCCTTAGTTCAGGTCTCAAGTGTGTGGTGACCAGGCAGGAATTTCCGTTAATTGTGTGAGTACGTTGAATTACAAAACTAGCTATTGCTTAATGTTTCGTATACTCTTTTGCATAAATGTTGTGTTTGTTATGAGAAAACGTGGCCTTGTGTGCGTGCAAATGATCGTGATGATTGAACCTCTGGTGTGTGGGGGTTGCGTGGATAAGTTGGTGGTAACTTATATTTAGTGGGCATGCGAAACATGGTGGGGATGTATTGTTGTGAGGTTAAGTGGTGGACTAGTGTTGATGTGGGATGAGCATAGTTGGAGATCTTTGCTCGGGGTTGCTCATAAGTTGTACAGATATGACAAAATTATGTGTGGAGTTGCATGGATGTCTAAGTGGCGTATGATATTGTTACCCGAAAATAAAAGAATGGGGTGGCAATGGGTGACTAGATAAGAAGAAAAATGTGTACTCTCGAGTTGATTGATGAGTGCGTTTGCCTTGTATCGTTGTAATAATTGTGAAAATGTGGGATTGATTAGTTCATTATATCTTGTAGTAGATATGAAATCTCTAAGAATGTTGAACTAATCCTTGTGTGTAAAGGAATGCAAAGGAGTGGGTTAATATCGTTTGAGGAATGAGAAGTGTGTGGTCGCTTCGAACATAGAGTGGCGGTCCGGTTTGACTTGGTCGAATTTCTCGTATGAGATGTGGTGAAACTATGGGATTAGACATAGTAACCGTTGAAATTGCGTGTATGGAGTGGTCAATGTTGAAGGAGAAATGTTCCATGTTAGCCTGAGGTAATTGGGGGAGGTAGTGTGGAATAAGAGAGTAAGTGTAAAGTAAAAAAAAAGTGTGACAAGTGACTCGGAAAGAGGGAAACAATGTTTTCAGAACGTCACCATTGAGTGCATGAACTCTAGTGAGAGTATGAGAAAGAGGATTTGTGTGTATGTGAGTGGTTTAAGCGTGGAGGAAAACTAACTTACGTGAGTGATCAAGAGTGTGTATCTTCTAGTGAGTTATTCGCTGGAAACGTGTTTTATGTTTGAGAAGGATGTGGAAGAAAGTAGTCGAATGTAGTGCTCGGATGAAGGACCGTCGGGTTGGACTTGATAGTGGTATGGGAGTGACGTTGTAGTAAAGGTGTGTGAATTGATTGTTATCGATGGGTCGTAGTCGGTATAATTAATGCAAGAAGGTGTTATCTGCCTTAGACGTATTTTGTGTTAGAAAAGTAATTGTAGAGCTGTGTATAGCCTGTGGAGGAAAATTTTAACTGCGGGTTAAGGTGATAGTCAAGGTGGATCCAGTGATCAGTTGGCGATTTGAGCGTCGTTATTTTATAAGGGTTCGGGATGTGTGGCGTTAATTTTCGGTAGAAGGCGTTCTTTTAAGAAGGTAAGATTTTGTGTGAAACCCTTAGTGTGACGCGTTTTAAAAACCGTGAGTCTAGAGGTGTGAATGATTTTGGGTGAGACCGAAGGTCGTGTGGTTGACCACCAATAGCTCATGCGTTTTGTGAGAAGTTAAGCGTGGCTCGAGATCGCCACAGGGTGTAAGCAGAAGGAAGAGTTTGATCGAATTCTGTGTGGGAGACAGTGCAATACTTATAATTAGTCGTGAAAAGACGTTGTGCGTTGGAGAGGAAGGAGAATCAATACCCAGGTATGTTGGACCTTTCGCCATCACCAAGCGTGTGGGAGAGGTGGCGTACATGTTGGAATTGCCGGAAGAGTTAAGCAGAATTCATTCGACGTTTTATGTGTCAAACCTGAAGAAATGTTTGGCCGAGTCGGATGTGGCTATTCCGTTGGAAGATGTCCGTATATACGAGAAATTGACATACGAAGAGGAACCAATAGAGATTGTGGACAGTAAGGTTCGGAAGTCGAGGAATAGGGAGGTTCGTCTGGTTAAAGTCCCGTGGAAGTATCACAAGGGGCGAGAGGCAACGTGGGAAGTGGAATCAGATATGGCGTCCAGGTACCCTCACCTTTTTGAGAATGGAATTCCGGGGACGGAATTCTTTTGAAGGGGGAGTGTTGTAGTGACCGTGACCAAAATGAAAGAATTTCAAGTGTTGGGGAGGAGTTTATTTAAATGCTAAAATTTGAGGGGCTAGTTGGTAATTGTGAGGTAAGTATAAATGGCACAAAACCCTACGAGAAACATTCTCCTACTGATTTTGTGTGTGTGATGGGCGGCTGTGAGAGTAAATAGAGAGAGAGCAAGAAGGAGAAAGGAGAAAGAAGAAGAAAAAGGGCAAAGTCAAGCAAGGAGGATCAAATTCGGATTTGTTGGGGAGGAATATAAGGTGTGCTTCTTTTGGATTCAACCAGGTAATCCCTTCTCCATTTCTCTAATCTATGATTTTGCCATTGTTTGAGTTATTTGGGGTTTTTGTTAAAAGTTGGGTTTGGAACTAAATGGAAGAGGTTAGGTGTCAAATCTTATCTATTGCAACAGATATTTCAGTAGTAGTTGAGTTTAATGACCCTAATGTCGTTGCTAATCTTTATCTGTGAGATTTCGGTCGTACCTGTGATTTCTCGGTCCAATTAAGGGTCAGGTCGACGTCCGGAAAGCTTCCTGGACGTCCGGACACGTTGAGCAGTTAAAGGTTTCCGGGTAAGTGTCTGATAGTCGTGTGCGTGTGTCCGGATGATAGAAGATTCCGGATAGTTCCCGGATACGGTGTTGTTCGGATAGAGTGTTGTCCGGATAGGGTGTTGTCCGGAAAGAGTGTTGTTCGGATAGAGTGTTGTCCGGATAGGGTAAGTTACCATTACAAGGCGGAGAAACCCTTGTTGTCCAAGGAGATAGAGCTGGAAGGAGACTAAAGATAGTGTCCTGTATTAAGGTCCATAAGTATTTGAGGAAGAAGTGCGTTGTGTTCTTGGCGCAAGTAATCGAGAAGAAGTCTGAGGAGAGGCGAGTCCAAGATATTCCTGTGGTGAAGGATCACCTAGAAGTTTTTCTAGACGATTTGCCTGGACTTCCACCGTTTAGACAAGTCGAATTTCAGATTGACCTTATACCCGGAGCGGCGCCTGTAGCCAAGGCCCCATATCGTTTAGCACCTGCCGAAATGCAGGAGTTGTTGAATCAACTTCAGGAACTTCTGGATAAAGGATTCATTCGACCAAGTTCATCACCCTGGGGAGCCCCGATTCTTTTCGTCAAAAAGAAGGATGGATCGTTTCGAATGTGCATCGATTATAGGGAGCTAAATAAGATAACAATCAAGAACCGATATCCTCTCCCTCGAATAGACGATTTGTTCGACCAGTTTCAGGGTGCAACTTACTTATCAAAAATTGATCTTCGATCACGATATCATCAGTTAAGAGTCCGAGAGGAGGACATCCCTAAAACAACTTTTAGAACTCGCTATGGACACTACGAGTTTTTAGTTATGCCATTCGGTTTGACGAACGCACCAGCTGTGTTTATGGACCTAATGAATAGAGTATGTAGACCATACCTTGATAAGTTTGTGATTGTGTTCATCGATGATATACTGATCTATTCTCATAGTAAGAAAGATCACGAGCAACATCTAAAAGTGATTTTAGAACTTCTAAAGGAGCAGAAGTTATATGCCAAATTATCTAAGTGTGAATTTTGGATTCGAGAAGTACATTTCTTAGGTCACGTGATCGGGGAGAAAGGGATTCACGTAGACCCGGCTAAAATGGAAGCCGTTAGGAAATGGGAAGCCCCGAGGACCCCAACGGAAATTCGCCAATTTCTAGGCTTGGTAGGGTATTATCGGCGTTTTATCGAGAATTTCTCTAAAATCGCTAAACCCCTTACCACGTTAACCCAAAAGGATAAGGAATTCATTTGGGGAGCTTCACAATAAGAAGCGTTTCAACTTCTAAAGAAAAAGTTGTGCAATGCACCGATACTAGCCTTACCAGAAGGGACGGAAAATTTGTGGTGTATTGTGACGCATCGCATCAAGGATTAGGTTGCGTGTTGACGCAAAATGATAAGGTGATAAGCATACGCCTCGAGACAATTAAAAGTTCATGAAATGAACTATACCACGCACGATTTGGAACTCGGAGCTGTGGTATTCGCTCTGAAGATATGGAGACATTATCTATATGGTACCAAGTGCACTATTTTCACTGATCACAAGAGTCTTCAGCATATCTTTGATCAAAAGATGCTTAATATGAGGCAAAGAAGATGGGTAGAACTACTCAGCGACTACGATTGTGAGATACGTTACCACCCAGGAAAGGCCAACGTAGTAGCCGATGCACTGAGTAGGAAAGAAAGGGTAAAACCTTCACGAGTCCTAGCGTTAGGAGCGCTGGTTCAAACAAGTTTGAAAACTCGGATTTTCGAAGCTCAAAACGAAGCATTGAAGTGTGAACACCTGAAGGACGAGGCCCTTCATGGTTTAGAATCGAGTTTTGAAACTAAGATTGATAGAGTACGTTACTTTAAAGGCATGGTATGGATCCCAAAGGCTGACCACCTACGGGAAATGATTTTGGAGGAGGCTCATAAATCTAAGTACTCAATTCACCCAGCAGCAGATAAGATGTACAAGGATTTAAGGGAGTACTATTGGTGGCCAGGAATGAAGAAGGATGTTGCCATATATGTAGGGAAATGCATAACTTGCTCAAAGATCAAGGTTGTTTATCAAAAGCCATCAGGATTGTTGCAACAACCAGAGATTCCACAGTGGAAATGGGAGCAAATCACTATGGATTTCATAACCAAACTTCCAAGAACTGCCAAAGGACACGACTCGATTTGGGTTATAGTAGATCGATTTACAAAGTCTGCACATTTCTTGCCCATTCGGGAAGACTTTAAGATGGAGAAGCTTGCTCAGATCTATATCAAGGAAATCGTCACTCGTCATGGAGTCCCAGTTTCCATCATATCAGATAGAGATAGCCGCTTCACATCTCGATTTTGGCAGTCACTTCAAAAAGCGTTAGGTACGCAATTAAACTTGAGCATGGCCTATCATCCTCAAACGGATGGTCAGAGTGAGCGAACCATTCAGACATTGGAAGACATGCTTCAGGCATGCGTGATAGACTTTGGAGGAAGTTGGGCTAACCACTTGCCGTTAGTTGAATTTTCATACAAAAATAGCTATCACACCAGTATTCAGTGTGCACCATATGAAGCTCTGTATGGACGCAAGTGTCGGTCACCACTTTGTTGGTTGGAAATTGGAGATAGACAACTATCTAGTCCGGACATTGTCCAAGAAACCACCGACAAAATTGCAATCATCAGAGATAGGCTTAAAGCAGCTCAAGATCGTCAAAAGATCTATGCGGACAATCGTAGGAAGCCTTTAGAATTTCAAGTTGGTGACAGAGTCTTTTTGAAAGTGTCCCCTTGGAAGGTAACAATCCGGTTTGGGAAAAGAGGAAAATTGAGTCCACGGTATGTTGGACCATTCAAGATCGCGGAAAGAATTGGACCAGTAGCTTACAAGCTGGAATTGCCGATGGAGTTAAGTGCTATCCACAACACGTTTCACGTGTCAAACTTAAAGAAATGTCTAGCCGACGAAGCAGTAACCATGCCTTTGGAAGAAATCCAAATCAACGATAAGCACATCGTAGAGGAACCAATGGAGATACTCGATAGGGAGGTCAAGCGTCTTAAGCGAAGCAAAATCCCGATAGTAAAAGTCCATTGGAACACAAGGCGTAGGCCTGAGTACACTTGGGAACGGGAGGATTACATGTTACATAAGTATCCTCATCTCTTTTCTAGCAAACCTGATAACGCTAGTAACACTTGAATTTCGGGACGAAATTCTTCTAACCGGGGGAGACTGTGACAACTGTCAAATTTACACTTCAGGTTAGAATTACACTGGATATCTCATTTACTCATGTCATAGTGCACACAGTGCAATTTTAGCAGTAAATGCGGTACGATAGGAAAATTCGAGAAATTTTGCCTAAGAAACCCTTGAATTAGGAAATTATCCATAAATCTCATAAAATGCCAACTTAACCTACATTTATACCACAAGTATTTATATAATTAACAATTTATGTATTTCAATCATATTATATAAAAATACTTTACTTTTATATAATTATTTTGTATTTTTAATTATTAAAAAAAATACTTGTATTTTAAAATTTAATCAAAAAGACAAGATTGGACTTTTATATTTGCATCACACTACCCCCCCCCCCCCCCCATGGAGAGCGCCCCCCCCCCCCTCTCTACCCCTTATGTATTCCTTTAATCTCTACAATTCATTCACAACAACACTCCACTCTCTCTCACTAAAATCTCACTAGAGATTTCTCTCACCCTTTTCTCTCTCCATCTTCAAATCTTCATCACAATCTTCATCCCATCTTCAAACCTTCATCCATCTCCAACCAACAATTCAGCCCCTAAATCATCTCCTTTCAAAAGATCAAAAGAGTTCAAGGTAAATACAAGTGTGTTGGGTGAAATCCACACACACTCTTTTGTTTAAATTTCACTTTCTTGCACTTTTATGAATGTTCTTCATCTCCTTCTACACTTTCTTTAACTTTCTTAAAAATCATCTTTACAAATCTTAATGTTTGTAGATTTACCACCATAACACCTACTTGTTATTAAAAAGGTGGTGAATCCAAAATCAAACGCATGTTAAGATCAAAGATGAATTTTTAAAACACATGCATGTAGTTTTCTTGAGAAATCCATATCTTTATGTTCAAGAGTTTCATGAGTGGATCTTTGAAATCCACTAAAAACATACTTAAACAAACATGCATGAGCTCAAAATGCACAATTTTAAGTTGCATGTTGAAGTTCTTGACATGAACATCAACATTCTTCAAAATGAGTCTTTTTCAAGAGTTTATAAAAGATGAGTTGATGGGTAACTTGCATGTAATTTAAATGGTTCAAAAATGTGTTTTGGAACTGAAAATAAGTGTTTGGGCAAGGGTCAAATCGTATTTTGCATGCAAAGGAATAGGAATTTTGGGTAAAAAGTCAATATAGGTGCACATGCACAAAGGGTGGTTTTGACAGCTTGCTGTCAGATTCCACACCTCTTTTCAAAAGGTCATATCTCACTCAATACTACTCCAAATTAAGTAATTCTTTTTCTGGAAATTATTTTTATGTGTTAGGATTCAAACCCAAGTGGTTTCACTCAAAAAATCAAAGATTTCGTCTACCAAACAGTTTTCACAGAAACAGTGCGCAAGCAGCAACGTCTTCTGTCGAGTTTTACGTCAAGTATTATTTCATGTACTTAAACACTTCTAAAAATTATGAAACTTATGCCAAAGGTTTCCTAACTCATTAAACCCCTTGGACATAAAATATATTGACCTAACTATACCTGGAAGTTACCCAAAGATGGACACAAAGTGACACCAAAATCTAGACAGCAAAGGACAAACTTCTTACTATAATTGAGGACTAACTTCTAATCCCATTTCATCATTTTATGATGAAATTGTGGAATACATATGTATATCTTATGTTTATATATTTATGCATTTTATTTACTCTTGATCCCATTTCATCATTTTATGAGTAAATTGTGGAATATACATATATAACATATCTATATATATTTATGCATTTTATATATTCTTGATCCCATTTCATCATTTTATGATGAAATTGTGGAATATACATATATATAACATATCTATTTATATTTATGCACTTTAAATACTTCGTCTTTACATTCAAAACCCCTTTTTATCATTCATACGATAAAACTTTCGGTTTATATATATATATATATATATATATATATATATATATATATATATATATACGTTCTTTAAACCCTTTTCGTTACTTATTGTGACGAAATTGCGGAAACTTTAATCTAACAAGAACAATGTATACACTTGTTACGTTGATAATATTAAAACACAACAAGACATTTTATGACGATTTGGATAGTTAATACCGAACCTTCGAGACAAAAACTCACTAGTGACCTTACGATTATAGGTTCGAAGTAGGATCATCTCGAAGTACTTGTGGGAGATTCCCGGACTCTATCGCTTATCAAGTGAGTTATCACAGCCCCTTTTTCAATATTTTACATATTTGGGGTGAAAAGCATGTCGTTACTACAATTACTTTTACGCACTGATTAACTCGTTTTATTGAAAACGTAAACTTTGCTATACTCAGTTATGCTATATAGTATGTATAGTTTACGCGTGTTGTAAGTTTGAGCTTTCTCTCTATCATACGTACGTCCCCGTTTAACTTACGTTACCCGTTTAACTCACGAGTGTGAGCCGTTGGTAATTATGAATAACGTTATTTGGTTGACACCCCACTCACAAGTAGCGCTTGTTTGAGTGCATAATTATTGTTTTCCGTACGCATTGTTGGTGATAGAACATGCGCTGGGGATGCTGTCATATAGGTCGGGTAACGGGCTCACTACTTAAACATAATACATACTATTACAATGAACAAGTATTTCATAACCGGTTGATTTATCCACTTGTACGAATTCAACTACTTTGATTTATCCACTTGTACGGATTTAAACTATTTTGCCTTATCCACTTGTGCGGATTTAAACTATTTTTGCTATGGCAAACAATGTTGTACTCGTCAAACCTGTGATCTCACCAACTAGTTCACTAGTTGACCCTCTCATTTACATGCTTTTCAGGGGAACGTCATTAAGGTTGGGATCTAGGAAGGCATCACGTGATGAAGCTCTCTTTAATTATCTTTAATTATGTCATTTACCCTTTCTGAAAAACGATTGTAAAGACAAGGTTGTTGACTTTTAAATGTATTTTGATGGTTGATGTGATCTTGTAACTTTTGCTGTGAAACTTGAGCTGTACATCCCGTATTTCCGCTTTAGCGGGGTGTGAAAGCTTGAAAAGATAATTAATAACCCAATTAATGGGGATGTATTCTCCCGATGAAACTTGGCTCCTGTAACTTTCTTTACTTCTAATAACCCAATTAACGGGAATGTATTCTCCGGATGAAACTTATGCAGCCTTGAATAACCCTCTGTACAGTATTATTAGTACTCTGCACCTACAGTTAAAATGACGTTGCATTTACTTTTTCTTACACATTGGATTTAGGCTAATGATTTCGTGTACTTTTCTTTACTTCATTTTTCAATACTTAGCAACTAACATACACACTTTTTCATTTTCGAAACCTCTGTGGTTCTCTTTCAACTAACATACACATTTTTTCATCTTCTCTTTTATTTCATCATGGTTCCAATCAAACGTGAGTGGGATGCATACGATCTTTTATGTCACGAACTCAATGTTGTCGAGGATATGATTGTTAATTCGACTAAAGGTTCATGCATCTAATTCCTCAAACCGACAGAAATACGAGAAAAAAGAGAGCCTAATAAACATTAAAAAAAACATTGTCTTTCGCTCGCACGCACGCACAAAAGCGCATGCGTGCGCGCGCACACACACACACACACACACACACACATATATATATATATATATATATATATATATATATATATATATATATATATATGGTTGGGTTTCGATGAGAAGTGCCAAATTTGGTGAGAAGCGTAAGAAGTAGTTATCAACTGTTGAGTGAGAAATAGACGAACATTAGGATGATATGCGCACACACAGGGGCGTACACACGCATGAACGCGCATGCACACACAGGGGCGCACGCACGCACAAGAGTGCACGTGCACACACACACACACACACACACACATATATATATATGGTTGGGTTTCGATGAGAAGTGCCAAATTTGGTGAGAAGCGTAAGAAGTAGTTATCAACTGTTGAGTGAGAAATAGACGAACATTAGGATGATATACGCACACACACACACACACACACACACATAGGGGCGCACGCACACACGCACGCACGCAGGGGCGCACACACGCACGCACATATACTAGGGATGTATTCTCCGGATGAAACTTACGCAGCCTTGAATAACCCTTTGTATAGTATTATCCGTACTCTGCACCTACAGTTCAAATGACACTGCATTTACTTTTTCTTATACATTGGATTAGGCTACTGATTTTGTGTACTTTTCTTTACTTCATTTTTCAATACTTAGCAACTAACATACACACTTTTTCATTCTCCAAACCTCTGTGGTTCTCTTTCAACTAACATACACATGTTTTCATCTTATCTTTTATTTCATCATGAGTTCAACCGAACGTGAGTGGGATGCATACGATCTTTTATCTCACGAACTCAATGTTGTCGAGGATATGATTGTTAATTCGACTAAAGGTTCATGCATCTAATTCCTCAAACCGACAGAAATACGAGAAAAAAGAGAGCCTAATAAACATTAAAAAAACATTGTCTTTCGCTCGCACGCACGCACAAAAGCGCATGCGTGCGCACACACACACACACACACACACACACACACACACATATATATATATATATATATATATATATATATATATATATGGTTGGGTTTCGATGAGAAGTGCCAAATTTGGTGAGAAGCGTAAGAAGTAGTTATCAACTGTTGAGTGAGAAATAGACGAACATTAGGATGATATGCGCGCACACAGGGGCGTACACACGCATGAACGCGCATGCACACACAGGGGCGCACGCACGCACAAGAGTGCACGTGCACACACACACACACACACACATATATATATATATATATATGGTTGGGTTTCGATGAGAAGTGCCAAATTTGGTGAGAAGCGTAAGAAGTAGTTATCAACTGTTGAGTGAGAAATAGACGAACATTAGGATGATATACGCACACACACACACACACACACACACATAGGGGCGCACGCACACACGCACGCACGCAGGGGCGCACACACGCACGCACATATACTAGGGATGTATTCTCCGGATGAAACTTACGCAGCCTTGAATAACCCTTTGTATAGTATTATCCGTACTCTGCACCTACAGTTCAAATGACACTGCATTTACTTTTTCTTATACATTGGATTAGGCTACTGATTTTGTGTACTTTTCTTTACTTCATTTTTCAATACTTAGCAACTAACATACACACTTTTTCATTCTCCAAACCTCTGTGGTTCTCTTTCAACTAACATACACATGTTTTCATCTTATCTTTTATTTCATCATGAGTTCAACCGAACGTGAGTGGGATGCATACGATCTTTTATCTCACGAACTCAATGTTGTCGAGGATATGATTGTTAATTCGACTAAAGGTTCATGCATCTAATTCCTCAAACCGACAGAAATACGAGAAAAATAGAGCCTAATAAACATTAAAAAAACATTGTCTTTCACATCCATATGGGTCTAATGTCCATGCACGCACGCACACACGCACAGGGGCGCACGCACGCGCGCGCGCGCACACACACACACACATATATATATATATATATATATATATATATATATAGGGTGCGTTTATTTTTCAAACCAAGCAATTCGTACAAACTATACAAACCAATCTTAGCCGTTCATCAAGTCTAATAAATATATTATTTTATTATGTTTCCTAATCTAAAGTCATGATCGTAATTAATGAACTTAATCATCTTCCATATATATCACAATCATTATTAATGAATAATAATAATTATCATAAATATATCTGTTGTTGCCTAATATAGTGGTTTGCAAAGTTTGTACAAACTGTTTGGTTATATATATATGGTTGGGTTTCGATGAGAAGTGCCAAATTTGGTGAGAAGCGAAAGAAGTAGTTATCAACTGTTGAGTGAGAAATAGACGAACATTAGGATGATATGCGCGCACACAGGGGCGCATGCACGCGCATGCACGCGCACGCGTGCGCGCGCACACACACACACATATATATATATATGGTTGGGTTTCGATGAGAAGTGCCAAATTTGATGAGGAGCGTAAGTAGTTATCAACTGTTGAGTGAGAAATAGACGAACATTAGGATGATATGCGCGCACAAAGGGGCGCACGCACGCACGCACGTGCACGAACACACAAAGGCGCACGCACGCACGCACACACACATAATGGGGATGTATTCTCCGGATGAAACTTATGCAGCCTTGAATAACCCTCTGTATAGTATTATCAGTACTCTGCATCTACAGTTGAAATGACATTGCATTTACTTTTTCTTACACATTGGATTTAGGCTACTGATTTTGTGTACTTTTCTTTACTTTATTTTTCAATACTTAGCAACTCACATACACACTTTTTCATTTTCCAAACCTCTGTGGTTCTCTTTCAACTAACATACACATTTTTTCATCTTCTCTTTATTTCATCATGAGTTCAACCGATCGTGAGTGGGATGCATATGATTGTTAATTCGACTCAAGGTTCATGATTCTAATTCCTAAAACCGACAGAAATACGAGAAAAAGATAGCCTAATAAACATTAAAAAAAACATTGTCTTTCACATCCATATGGGTCCACGCACGCACGCACGCAAAGAAACGCACGCGCGCGCACACACACACACACACACATATATATATATATATATATATATATATATGGTTGGGTTTCGATGAGAAGTGCCAAATTTGGTGAGAAGTAGTTATCAACTGTTGAGTAAGAAATAGACGAACATTAGGATGATATGCACGTACACAAGGGCGTACACACGCATGCACACACAGGGGCGCACGCACGCACATGCACACACAGAGGTGCACGCACGCACGCACAAGAGTGCACGTCTGCACACACACACACACACACATATATATATATATATACATATATATATATATATATATATATATATATATATATATATATATATATATATGGTTGGGTTTCGATGAGAAGTGCCAAATTTGGTGAGAAGCGTAAGAAGTAGTTATCAACTGTTGAGTGAGAAATAGACGAACATTAGGATGATATACGCGCACACACACACACCCACACACACACACACACGCACGCAGGGGCGCACACACGCACGCACATATACTAGGGATGTATTCTCCGGATGAAACTTATGCAGCCTTGAATAACCCTTTGTATAGTATTATCCGTACTCTGCACCTACAGTTCAAATGACACTGCATTTACTTTTTCTTATACATTGAATTTAGGCTACTGATTTTGTGTACTTTTCTTTACTTCATTTTTCAATACTTAGCAACTAACATACACATTTTTTCATTCTCCAAACCTCTGTGGTTCTCTTTCAACTAACATACACATGTTTTCATCTTCTCTTTTATTTCATCATGAGTTCAACCGAACGTGAGTGGGATGCATACGATCTTTTATCTCACGAACTCAATGTTGTATATATATATATATATATATATATATATATATATAGGGTGCGTTTATTTTGCAAACCAAGCAATTCGTACAAACTCTACAAACCAATCTTAGCCGTTCATCAAGTCTAATAAATATATTATTTTATTATGTTTCCTAATCTAAAGTCATGATCGTAATTAATGAACTTAATCATCTTCCATATATATCACAATCATTATTAATGAATAATAATTACCATAAATATATTTGTTGTTGCCTAATATAGTGGTTTGCAAAGTTTGTACAAACTGTTTGGTTATATATATATATATATATATATATATATATATATATATATATGGTTGGGTTTCGATGAGAATTGCCAAATTTGGTGAGAAGCGTAAGAAGTTGTTATCAACTGTTGAGTGAGAAATAGACGAACATTAGGATGATATGCGCGCACACAGGGGCGCATGCACGCGCACACACACACACACACACACACACACACACATATATATATACATATATATGGTTGGGTTTCGATGAGAAGTGCCAAAT